>VWZP01008291.1:180762-209527 GCA_013396995.1 Dicaeum eximium | reverse complement strand
GTGCCCGTGTGCCCCCGGGAGGAGCCTGTGGGTGACATAGCCGTCCCCTGTGCCCGTGTGCCCCCGGGAGGAGCCTGTGGGTGACATAGCTGTCCCCTGTGCCCCCGGGAGGAGCCTATGGGTGACACAGCTGTCCCCTGTGCCCCCGGGAGGAGCCTATGGGTGACACAGCTGTCCCCTGTGTCCCCCGGAGGAGCCGTGCCCTGCAGTGGCAGGGCCACTGACAGGCTGCAGCTTCGGCGGGGCTCCATTCAGCCGTGCTCGGAGCTCCTCCTGCACGGGTGGCATTTTCAGAGCATCCCTGGCACCTGCAAAGGCACCGGCTCTGCTGCTGCCTGTAGGAGCCTGAGGTGCCATGGTGGGGAGTGGCTGCGAGCTGGAGACAGCCAAACCCAAGGGATTGTGATGGATTAGGGCTTTGTGTCAGACGTGATGTGACTTTTTCCTCATTGCACTTATTTTTATGGTTCCCAACAAGGGCAGATTATTTTCCCTTGAATGGGTAAGTGGTGTTTCTACCTGGTCAGTAGAGTTTCCTTGGTACAGGAGATGGCTTCTCGGGGAAGTTGTTGGAAGCACCAGGCTAAGAGGAGTTTGAAAGCACACGCCAGCAGTGCCCACCCTGCCCTCCAGCATTTCCAGCCTGAATTCCATGTGCCCCACACTCCCTCCCTGTGATGGACTACCCAGGCCATGCAGGTCCAGAATAGCACTGCTTGCTCTGACTCTTGGCCAGCTTGTCTCTTCCTTGCAGGAAAGAAACAGACTGCCTGAAAAGCACGGGGAACTTCTCTGAAGGAATGTTTCAGGGAAGCAGCAGCTCCCTGTTGTGACATGTATTTTTCCCTCTAGTGTATATTTCCACTGTCTTCAAATATACAACTCTGTTTCATTAATAATGTTATTGTTTGGACTACTGCTTTCTGCTCTCACGTGTCATGGCTGTTTTGAATCAAACAAGGAAGTTTTTAAAATATATTTTTTGACTTTGGCTTTAACCTTAAGCCCAGTACCAGAAAAACCTGTGTTCAGCTGTTTTCTGAACTCTGTCCAAATCTGTTTACACAGGAAAATATTATTTCCATTGCTGCATCTAAGGCCACTACAAATTCCACAGGTTTTAGGAAACTGAGGGTAGTAACATTATTTGGAGGTAGACTTTTGATTTTAATTCCAGACTACTGAGGCTTGAACTCTGCTGAATCTCCCACTACAAAATCTTCTTCAAATGTTTCATGATCAGTCCTTTGTCAAATTTCAGTAAATCAGTAATGCTAAGGATTTTCTGAAAAGTCAACTTATTTTTTTTCCCTTTGGTAAGTAACTGAATCAGCTTGAGTTTGCTTGCTGGAATCAGCTGTTTTTAAATCAAAATGTGTCACAGACTGGAATAGTTTCCTATTTTCTTCTGATGTACTCTTTACATTAGTTACATTTATAATCAGATAATTCCTTATTAACCTTTTCTTTAAACTACCATTCCTTTATCACATCCCCATAAACATCAGTATGCATCCATTCACTTTAAATTTGAAGACTAACATATAACATTTTTTTGTAGTTAGTAGAAATTTGAAATTTAGTCTCTGAAGAGGGCTGTCTCCAAGCTCTATCCACATTCTTAAGATTCTCAGATGATCCTGACTTTGTGTACTTGTGTTTATTCCTGGCTTGGGTGATACTTCTTATCATCCCTTTGTTTCAGGGTGAATAAAATGAAATGTCTATCCTTAAGGGTAGACTTAAGGCTTTTAGTATTTCTGACAAATGTAAGTACTGTTTAAAACTGTCCTTGTCCTTATAGAGGATTTGAATTTCTCAGATGTTTAGCCTGATTTGTTAAAAAACAGAGCTGAAATCTGGGTCCGTTTTTTCCCAAGTAACTTTTCAGAGAGAACATTTTCCATTTCCTGTGTGGGTGAAATTCAGGAGATGGCCAATGCTAAAAGCATTTTTATTTGCCTGCTGTTTCAGGTTCTACCAGGTGCCTTTTGAAAAACATACATTTGGTCATACATTTGTACCTGCTTGGTACCTGAGAGACTTTCCCACAAAATGGAACAGGTTTTTGGGGATCTTGAGGAAGAATCAGGGCTCTGGCTATAGCTATGCAAAACCACGCAACTTCAGGTAAGAGAAATGCAGACCCAGGCTAGATGGGAACAGAGCAGACGTTTTTTCCAGGAAGAGGGTGAGGGTGTTGCTGATGTGTGGTGTCACCCTTTCTCATTCCCTCCTGGAAAGGCTCTATGGAAAGGTTCTTGGATGCATACTTGATAAAACTGAGCTCCTTGAATCCAAGCACCCAGTAAATCTTGGCCTGATTAATGCTGGAGTTCGCAGCATGCTGGGGGGATTTCAGGGCTGGCAGTTTGGCCACAGGTTTTATACATGGGTATTTATTGAGACATGTTCTACTCTGAGGTTCTGCCTACTCTAGGTTCAGAGGACTTTTCTTCTCCTCAAGGCAGCATGAAATTTTAATTAAATTTTACTAGTTCTTTAAAGCAGGTAGGCAGTTAGCTGTGTCTGAAGCCAAATTGTGAGTAAACTGTCCTGGTTTCTGGAAAAGAAAAGGTATTCCCCTTGGATATTTGACTAGCAGGTCTTGCTACAGATTGGTGAGTCTTGCAGTCAGCAGTTGAGTAGTCTTTTCTAAAGCAGAACCTTTTGTGTAGTTTTTAATCTATTTTACATTCCTTGGCCAGCTTGAAATCTGCTGTGTAAAATCTCTTGTATCAATGTCTGGCAAATGTTGATGTGTCAGGCTCAGGTGGCTTGGTCTCCTTGATCCTCTCTTAGTAGCATGTGGTTCTGCTTGTGACAAAAGAGAGAAACATGTGGCTTAAACGAAGCCTTGGTTGGTGTAGCTCACGTAGATGGTACATTTTTGGGCAAGCATATGATGGAGTAAAAGGATGATTATTTATCACTCTGGTCTTTAGGAACCTCTGAAATCCAGCAACCTATGAAATCTATGACACCCAGTGTCAAAACAGTGGAGTGGGTGGAAATGAAATTTGGTGTCATGGCATCTGGGCAGTCCCAGTGAGGATCTCACTCTAGGCTTGATGCTGCTAACCTGTGCCTTTAAAAATCCTTCACCAATAAATGTTAAACTTTAATCACTAGTGATTATGTCATCATCTCCATCTATTGGAAGAAGCTGAGGCTTAAGATGCTGAAGATTTTTAAGTAATTTTGCCCTTCTGCACCAGAAAGTATGTGCAACAAATACCTCTGGTTTTCTTAAAGATCTTTATGTTCTCTTAATATTTCTTCTCCATCTCTGTATCAAAGTCCTATATTTACTTCTACAGAGGAATGAGAAATCTCTGCTCTTTAACAGACATTACAAAGACATTACATGAAAGAGAATGGTAGAAGAAGAGACTGTATTCCTGTTTAAAAGGTCTAAAGATACATATGTTGGAAGTAAATCCTAAAATAAAAGATTTTTATATGGATGGAAATTTCATGAATGAATTTCTTTTCCTTTTTCCCTTCACTTAATGAAAAACACAAGTAAAATTGCAGATTCAAACACTTGAGTACTGAGACAGGCAGGGGGTTGATTAGAGTTCTCTAATTATAACTAATGACAGAAATAACATGGGCTCCTGTTTTGCCTGGATGGCATAGGAATTGAGCCACTCACACAAATACAGCATGTCTCCCCTTATTTTCTTTATGGCAGATGGTACAGAACGGACTCAATAAACCAAACTGCTGTTTGAGGTTCCCAAGAGCAGGACCCTCAGTCTGCTCCCAGCTCTGTTCCCCGGGCTCCCAGGGAAGGTGGGATGGCGCTGGCAGGGATGGAGGGGCAGGTACTGCGATCACAGCGGCTCTGCTGTCACTGCTCTCGTTTTGGCTGCAGCCAGCTGTGAGCTGACACTGACGTCTTGCTTAGGGCCCCAGTTACTCTGACTTGGGCACTGTGCTTCTTCCATGTGTTGTACGCATATTGTTGTGCATACATATGTTAGCAGTGAAATTCCTCTGGCTGGATTGGGCATGATGCAGCTCTGGTGCTGTGCTGAGAATCCCAGTGTGTATTTCAATATTTACTCATACTCCAGTCTGTGTGGAATCTCCTAGGAAGGACAGGCCAGGAAAAATGGCTTTTTGCTTAAATATAGTCAGAATAAGATACTTAGGAATGCATTTCTTGCCCTGCACCTGCCCCAATAAGCTCCCACCAAGCTTTGTTCAGCAGAGCTGTCGGTTCCTCCGGGGCAGTGGTGCCTGGAGCAGGGAGCTGGGCACTGCCTGCTCGCCCAGAGCAGGGACTGTGTTCTGCTAAAGGACTCCCTGGGGCTCGGTGTCACGGGGCAGTTTCCAAATCAGGGCATGCATCACTGATCCTGTTTAAAAACATATCTTCTAATCCTGTTTGTTTTGTCTACTAATGAGCAGATTCATCTCTGAAACAGGCATCTCATGTCCTGAAGAAAAATTTCAGTGCTGAGGGAAACAGAAATGATAAATATTTTTGTTATGTATATTTGTGAGTCTGTATGAATAATGTGGCTTCCTTCAAAGTGAGAGTATCTATGCACACATGCTGTGTACTTCCTTAAGGCTCAGGAGAAAATAAGTATGTGCAATATATGTGGTTAAGCGTGACTGTGGAAGTGTGGCCTGATAGCTGCCTAAAGGTGACATCCTCTAATAAACTGCAGCTACCTGACTGGTCTCCTTTACTGTGGTTAGAGAGTAGATTTAATACATTAAAGCAAATAGTGAGGCAGCCCAGGTAGAGAAGATACTGACAAGGGAAAGAGCTACTGAATTTTAGAAGAGTCTGATTCATGCAAGAAGCTTAGCACGTGAAATGTGGCTTTAATTTAATTCTTCAGTCTCTTTCACATTAAGAAAATAGAGAATCAGCTCACTCATTAAAGTGTTTCAGCTCCATACCCTTCCTGGCTCCCTTGCTTATGCTGTAAATCTATATGATTTAGATAATAAGGGCTGTGAAATTACTCTTTTATTCAGTGAAATAGTTGGGTTTTTTTCAAGATTCTTGATTAGACTATCAAGATAGGATAAATTACATTTCTGCTTCAGTGGTCAGAGGAATTTCAGAGGCATGCATCTTCATTAAAAATTATGTCTTTATTACCTTTCTATCAAAGAGATATATTTATTCACAATTTATATTTATAATTTGTATTTACTTTTATTATCCTCATAACTTTTTTAATGATAGACCAGTCTATCAAATAAACCAGTGTGCTTTTGGGTCTTCTTGAGATATAAAATATCACTTCAATGGCTCTGGGGATGTGACACATTTCACTCCTGCAACCCCTACAATTTAAATAAATGATGCCTTGGATACATCTGGTCCAAAATATTTCAGTTTGCTGCCAATGAAACAATGCATATCTCCAGTGCTTTCACCCACAGCATCTTCTTCCATTTCCATATTATAATTTCAGGGCTCCTGTCTGCAACAAACCAGAATATTTTCATAACAAGGGAACTTTGTAAGATAGTTAGACAGGCAGACTTGAGAGATAAGACAGGCAGAAAAGCTCTGCTAAACACTGAAGAGGTCCTGACCCTGCTCACAGGTCCCATAACCAGGGCCCTTGGGTGTTTTGCACATGTGATTTGGCCAGCGCTGGTGCTGCAATGCCAGCTGGTGGGAAGTGTCACCTCGGGCAGGGGACCCTCCTGTCCATCCACTCTTTATGTTCTCTCCTGGAGTCTGGTCTGGGAGTCAGTAGTTTCCAGTGGTCAGGAGAGCAGCAGATGACTGCAGAACCTGCAGGGGCTGTGGGATGATGCGGAGCAGGTTCCTTCCCCTGGGAGGGAGGGAGGGTGCCTGAGGGGACAGGCTGTGCACGAGTGGCCTGGCCACGATGGCTCATGGGCACAGGGCTGGTCTGAGCTGAAATAATTTTGAGAAAGGATGGTACAAGGGGCTTTAGTGGGGTAGTGGCAAGTGTCTACTGTAGTCACTCAGGGATGGATTTGGAAGTGAAGAGAGATCAAAATTATTTTGGGAGGGAAATTTCTCTTCCATTTTTATATCTGTTGAAGTGCAGCAAGGACAGTTGCTTACAATTAAGTTCTTGGGATGTTACCACTGAGTGTAAAATTATTTCTCAAATGATTCAAAGATGCAATACCTTCTCCTTGCATATTTCAAAGAGAACCACAAAATGATTGAAGAAAAATGCTCAAAAACAATAAAAACATTGTCACTTTTGTTGTTTCCCCCTCCCCAGGGATTGCAAATAGCATCTGGGTAGCTATGGGTCCCTTCTCCGGCCCAAAGCTGCCAGGTCTTCCCAGGAGCATAGCCCTGAGCAGCACAGTTACAGAATTGTCCAAACCAGATGGTGACATTGGAGCCGAAATTACTCACAACTGAAATGCTTTAGTCCTAAATTCCTCCCTGATGTTGCTCCATCAAAGCCAATTACTTTGCCCATCTCAGCCAGCATCCTTCTGAATTTTGCTAAACCTTTTTGGCTTGTTCCTGTTGCTTGCAAATGGTTTTAGAACAAGTCTTCTTCCCATCCCACAGTCAGAGAGCGTGGTCAGTGGGCAAAGGCTTGTTACTGGGAAAAGAGCTGTCCCCGCCTACGGATTTGCACTTGACCTGAAGAGATTATGTATGATGTATTAACAATGGGTCTAATAAAGCTGGAAGGTTTTTAGAATTTGTTATTTATTGCTTGCATCAAATTCTGCCAGCTGTTATAAATGCTCTCTTCTCCAGAGAATGTAAAGTAATACAAGGTAAAAGCTAAAAATCTCACTCATTGGAGTCCACAAACACTTGGCAGCTAAGCTGCTTAAGAAGCAACTTAAGAAGCACTGGGTTGGCTCCACGGACAAAATCTTGACAAGGTCCCTCCTTTCTGGTCACTAGTTCAGATCCAGAGCAGGCTGATGTGATGGAGCAGCCCAATGTGAGCCAAGTCCGTCCTCCTCCAGCCTCCCCTGCTGCTACGCTGGTCTTCAGCCGTGGGTTGGAAAGCAAGTGGGCTGAGAAAAATGTGGACTGGGCGAGACATGTCAGGGTAGTGCTGGAAACCCTCGCTGCCAGTGTCACACTTTATTATTTTTTTGTAGAGGCTTTCTTGCTTCCCATCCAGACGTAACTAGAGTGAATTTCCTGGTGTTACTCGGGTTAAAAAATGGAGAAATGGGGGAGTGTTTGCTTAACACAGTTCTTCAAAAACAACATTTCCTGCAGCTTATGTCATCTCACAGTGCCACATGGATCATGGCACAATGCTGTAGTACTGCTTTGGGTGGGAATGTTTCCAACACTGCAGTGCTAAAGTCATGGTGAAGGAGAAGAGAACACAAAAGTCTGGACTCTCAGTTTGTGTTTGGCCAGGCACGTATGGATGAGAGTGTTTGTCTTTGAGCCAAATGCTTTTTTCCACAGGCTTGAGTTTGGTTGTATTTAGAATTTAAGGGGTTTTGAAGGGGCTTCAGTTCCCTGATAGGCATTTTTGATGCTTTTCCCTGTATTCCAGGAAGGAATATAAACCCATGGCATTGGTGATGAAATAAATAGCGGACTAAAATGTTTTGTCAAGGAGTCATCCCTCCATTGGGAGAGCCAGGGTGCATGGTGAGGGTCAGGCCTCTGCTGACCATGGTGCTCCTCATGCTGATCTGTAATGCAATGCTGCATTTTCCTTGCGGAGGGGGACCGCTGCTACATCTGGTAATGATGTTATTCTTATTGCATTCGTGTGTTGCACTGCTGTGTGGGCCTTGGAAACATACAGCCAGCTATCTGATCCAGCTTTTTCTTGACTGTACACATTCACTTACTCATCAGCTCTGAGGCATATTGACTTAATTCCCTCTGTTTTCTAATGCTGTGTGTGGTTTAATCACATCCCCAGGAAGAGGTGTAATTATTAAACCACAGGAAAGTTAATGACTGGTATTTGCTCTTCAGCATAACCCGTTTTGGTGTCTGGGGTTTGGCATGTCATCCAGTGGGAAAACCAGCTCCAAAACATAATCCTCAAAGCACACATGATTTTCCAGTGATTTATGCATCCTTTTTTTTCACATCTCAGTTTTAACAATAGCTTTGCTGGTTGTTTTAGAAAACTGTGTTTTCTTGATCAAGCTTACTGTGCTGAAAATTCTTCCTTGAAATTATTTCATGTTTTATTTGGGGGATGGGTATTACACCATATGCAAACTATATTTTACATAAAATTTGCATACTTGTGAAATGCTGCCTACAATACTTGTCCTTACACAAATGCATAATTCAGGGTTTTTTGTTGAATCAATAGCTCCTAATGTACTTTGCTTATTATGTATAAAATCCCTAGGAAACTGGCTAACAAATGCTCAACATTTTCTTTGCTGAAGGGATTTCTTGGTAGTCTCTCCATAGCAGTTGTATATAAGTAGCTCTTTGTATGTCTTATCAATTCTGTTTGACTAATGATCCACTAAACTATAACAACTTATATTTTGGTCAGAAGGAAGGGAATAGAACCCATCAGAAAACAGCATTTCTGCATTTGGTTAGTACTTTATTTAGGAAATTATGATCTGAAATAAACTGGTTAATAGCTCTGGAAATGGAGGGCTAGCAATATTTTCTGGAGTGGAGATGACCATGGTTTGCTTTATATTTCACAGAGATGGATAAATTAGAATTTAATATTACTCAATTGCACTTTGATAGTTTTGCTTCCTAAATATGTGTGAGACTTCTAGTCTTACTATGCAGGAAATTAACTTTCTCTCCTTTTCAGATGTTTAGTCTGAGCTTTATTTGGGGCTGCTCTTAAAAACTACAAAAACCATAAAGGGTTGGTTCTGGTTTTATGCACAAACTCAACACTAGTGGTGTTTTACTATATTCACTTTAAAGACTGTTTCTGATTTTATATATTTCAGTTTAAGATTGTCAAGATTCCTAATTTAAACTGGTCTTGAGGTCAAAAACAGATTTTAAGTTTTTGTTTAGGAATTTACAGTCATTTGCACATCAAAGTGGATATAAAGGCCTTCCACAGCACTGCAGCCCACTCTGCCTGGGTCTAAGGATTGTACATGGTCTGGACCTGGAGAATCAAGCTTTAGGATAGAAATTCATCATCCCTCATCCCAAATGCTTTTGGCTACTTCCTTTGGCAGCTTAGTGAAGACAGGGCAAGTGTCCCCATCACCAACAAGGTCTCCCTACTCTGTAGGTACAGGTGAGTTGCACAGTGCAGGTGACCCTCAGAGAAGGTCCTTTCTGCACATCCCCTTTGGCACTGGTGGGCTGAAAGGGGTGGCACACGGGGAAGCTCTCTGCCTGCTTCCATAGCTGGGTGGCTATGCAGAATCTTAACTGGAGAAAATCAGATGATTTCTCAATGGAAATGTCCATGGCACGGGAATCGTTTTCATGTTTCAAGAAAGATGAAATCTAGGAAAGTGCTTTTGTTTTTGTGCAAGTGCAGGTCAAAAAGAAGAATGTCACTAGGGAGAAGGGAGGCAGTTGTTCACTTAGAAAGTTTGAAACTTGTTTTTGAAGCAAGAGAACATATTGCTATTTTTTCCCCCACTCTATAAATAACTCTTGGCAGGCAGAAACAACCTTGATTGCATGAGATGAAGTAGAGCAACCAGCAGACTCTACAGCAGAATAAATGGCACAGTGCCAAGAGCTTCATCAAATGAATAATAGCTTCCACTTGACAATCAGTAAAGTGCCTCTTCTCCTGTGGATTTAGTTTTTAATGATGATTAGAGAGGATGGGCCCCTAAAATTTCTCTGGTAGAAATGACCTCCTATTAATTTCTGTTACTTGAAATGCTGAATTCAAAGCTATTTTACAGCTGCAAAACCAAAGGCACTGACATAAAGGAACTATTATCTTTGTAATTGTAGCAACAAGTACTAAATTTGTCATTGATTAAGAGAGACTTTTAAACTTTATGATTCTTCTGTTGTCGATGTCCCTTACATAATGTTCTGGGCTACCCAGATTGCTGTCCTTTGGAAGTAAAATGTTTGTTAAAGCATGGAAGCTTATCTTGTGTATTAGGAGCCCCTTCTATACTACTGCCTTTGTTTAATTTAATTCTTTCACGTGTTTTTTTCTGACATTTGGTACTGATGGTTGTGGGAAGCCAAGGGCATGTTTCTGTGTGAGGAGCGTGGGAGAGCCCTTCCCAGGTGCGTGGTCAGGGTGGGAGGAGTGCTTTGGCAGTGGGGTGCCTCACAGCCAGAACAAAAGTAAATCCCAGTCATCACTTTCCCCATAAACAGAGAGATTTTCTCTGCTCTGCTGAGTAAAAAAACCTGGGGATTTTAAAACAGAAGGATTTAATTGCCTTGAAAACCGAGACCTGCAACACATATCCCATGCAACTTTCATTTTTTGTTTTGTTTTGTTTAAAATAAAATTGTAGAAAGAAACTTTGGAGAATGCTGTTAGACCCTCCATGGCGTTGTCTTAATGGGGAGTTACAGGAAAGGCTGATTAGGAGTTAATTCTTGATTCAAATATAGAAGCAAATTGTAGTCTAGTCTAGGCTTCTGTGCCTGGGCTGCGGCTGCTGCTGGTGGCTCAGGACAGCGCGCACCACACAGTGTTCAGTGACTCGGTGTGATTTCATAGAGCTATAAATTACTTTGTGTGGTCTGATCTGAAGGTTCCAAAGGTGCCTGTGTCCCTGCTGGCGAGCCCCGGAGGGCAGCAAGAGCTGTGCTGCTGGGGAGGGTCCCCGGGCTGGCTGCCCACCGCCCTCCTCCCGGGGACCACCGCGGGGCAAGCGGCCCCTTCCAGCCCTGCCCCGGCTCCCAGCGGCCACGGCCACCCCAGGGGCCACCCACAGGGGCCACTCCAGGACAGAGAGGCTTCCTGGGAGCCCGGCTGGCCTCCGCCCTCCCGGCAGGAAGGAGAGAAATGATAGAGGAAAGCAAGAAGGAGACAGTATTCATTAATGATCGTTGGCATGCGGCTGTTAGTAAACGAACAAAACGAGTACTTGGGGTGAGTAAAATAGGCTGCTGAATGAATTCTAGAGCCAAAGGTGGTTTCAGAGGGCTGCCCCGGCATGCCACGCTGTGATGGAGCATTAGCAAAGGGTGAGTAAGGGACGCTGTAAGGAGAAATGTTGGTCAGAGCAGCTCCTCAGACTCGTTACTCACGGCGCTGCAGCTGCCTCAGTGTGTTGGACTCGACTCCCTGCGCAGTGAGCCCTCTGCGTCCGCCTGAATCGTGCTGATAGGAAGCTCTGGCATCCATGGACAGCACTTAGAGGGATGCTGAAGGGAAAAAATTATGAGAAAAGACTTAAGACTACTATCCATATTACTGCATGTACCATTAAGATGTGAGGAAGATCTGAAAATACAAAAATTAAGGAAGTCAGTGGTAACTGCTTGCTTAGAATATTTTAAATATTTTGTTCTGAATTTCACTTTTTTGTCTCATATTATATTTTTGAAATTTGTGAAAAATGATCCATTTTTCTTAGTAAAAGATTGCCTTTGAATAAAAACTTGGAACTGTTAATTTAGACTTCTGAAATTGGATTTTGGATTGGATATCAAGACTGTCAGTTTCTCATAACTGACCTTTTTCCCTACATACAAAATTACTGTTGATGAATCAGCACATTTTTTAATATAAATGTTTCTCTAGAAATACTTGGCAGGCAATATAAGTATAGAGAACATGTGCAGAGATAGAAATTTATTTCTGGACCTGGTATGTGTACTGTGGGAGTTGGGATTTTCTTCAGTTTTGCCATGAGTGAAAATTATCTTGCTAATCTTTTCTGTAGATACTTCTTTTGGCTTCCTTAGTGTGTTGCATCATATTGCGTTTTTTTGCCACGTCAACAAAAACCAAACTGAGTTTTTTTGGAGCGAGGGTTTGAGTGTGGGGTTCAGATGCTGGGTGCTGTGCCCTGGCTCGGTGCTGGCACAGAAGGGCTGTGTGTGCTGGCAGCTGCTGTGGAGCTGCCGGGTGCCTTGGTGGGACAGGGCAGGGACAGAGGAGTGTGAGGTGCTGCTGCCCCTGCCAGGGACTCTTTGGGGCGTTCTGGTCCTTGCTGGTTTTTCTCCTTTTAGCTGCTGGGATCTGCACTAAACACTTGCACAATCATACTTTATGGTTATTGGCAGAAGTTGGGTTCATTTAGCAAGGAGGGCCCTATCACTTAATCTGGAGTTCTCACAAATTCTGTGCGATCAGTTAACAGTGTTTAAACTACATTTCTCTGCGGTCAGATGTGTACTTCAGAGAGTTTTCACTGAAACTATTGGAGCTCTTTTCACGGTTTGGAGAATACAATAGAATATCCAATGCTGACAACAATTAATTGCTTTTGTGAGCTGCCACAACACTTCAAAAATCATCATATATTTTAAATTCAGGGGACTGTGAGACTGTCTTGGACATTGCTGTTAGTGAGCGCTTCTGTGACAGTCACCTGTATGTGACCAAGGAACACTGAGCCAGGAATGTAACCCTGGCTTGTGGTTTAGGGATTGGAGAGGCAGAAGGGTGTACAGAACACCAGGTTACACTGTGAGGATTCATTTTCTCCCCTGGCAGAGGCTGTGCACCATATCCTGTAGACCTTCAAAGTTCATACTCAAACTACACGGTGGTGAGAATGGTGCTTTTGCAAAGTCCCTCCTACTGACAAATGGCCTTTGCACAGTCACACATCTCCAAGAAAATCCAACATCTTATTTAGTAATTCATGACCCATTTGTCCTTTCGTTTTGAACCTTCATTCATCACAGGAGAACATTGCAATATTTACTCCAGGGTTTCGATGTAAATGTTGGCACTATGGGCACCCTTTGTCAGGCTGGGTCAGCCTAGTATTTGTTTTTTAATGTAAATTTAAATGTATCTGGACTATTTCAGAGACACCAGCATTGTCTGTGGAACTCTAAGTTGTTATACATCTGTGAAAGCAAAATAAGGTACCGGGTAACACCTTACCAGGGATGCTGCCAGGACATTGAGTCAGGTTCAACTCACATATGTTAAAAGTTTGAGTGTATTGTTTCAAGTTAATGAATATACCTTTAACTCAAGACAAAAACAAAAGCTGAGACCAAGTGAATATGACTTTGAACCACACAAGAATTCCCCTTGTGATTTTTAAAAAAATCTTTGAGTTCAATTGAATAATATAATCAAAATACTTAATAAGAATGGTAAGCTTTAAAGCGTTTTATTCCAGTAGTGTGGCTTGGTCATTTTGTGGCAGCCTGTAATTCAGAAAGTGTTAAAAAATAATTTATTGCAGGTATTAGGAATAAAAATGAGTTTAGAATAAAAATGGTTTAGAAACCAGCCCCTTGAGAAATTCTTGTGATTTTATCTTGTAGAAACGAATTGGACTCCTTTGGAAAAGTTTGTCACAGAGATGTATTTTGTAGGTAGTCAAGTTTTAGAGAGAATTAATAATTTTCCATGTGATATCTAACTCTTCTATATATCTTCATATCTTTATAATCATTAAGAATGACTATAATATAATTGGTTTTTTCTGGAAGATTTTTCCCATTTCAGTCTCCATTTTCTAACTACATGAAAGAAAAAAAACAATTGGCTAAATGTTTCAAGGACTTGTTAAGCCCTGAAAGCTTCTGAAATCTGAAAGACAAAGGACCTAAGACTGAAGCTTCCCACAGCTGCCTCACCTGGGAACAGAGATGTTCACAAATGTTGTGCTGCTGTAAGCTGCGAGCTGTTACCTGTGCTGCAAAACAGAATAATGGTTCCGAGGTTCATTCTTGTCTTAGCTACAGCTGATTTTCCCATCATGGAGTAGATTCTCCTCACACAGATGGCCATGGTCCTCTTTTATCAGCTGGAGATCAGACCACAGAAATCTCAGAAAATCTGGATGGAAGTGGAATCAAATCTACTGCTTTATTATGTTGGATTTAGTGTATTTTGTACAGGTTTTATACGTCTGAGCTATATTTAGCAACCAAAGGGAGAGTCTTTCTTCTCAGGGAATGCAACACTTGTTAACAGATCACAAAAAATGCTTCAGCACAGCCTCTGAGGCTCTGAAAGTCTGCTTGATAATTTCTGATGCCTAACACTTTTTTATTCTTAATAGGCAGGATTTTACCTTTGCAATAGGCACAAGACCTTAAAATTAATGGAAATTCCACAAATAAAAATTGACTTTTGGACAGATCTTGAGGGGAGGGAGGTGGACTCTAGCATGCCTACAGTCCAATGCCCACTTTTGCCTGGGAATTAGCCAGCAATTGTAACAGAAAAGAAAGCCAAGTAATTAATGCAACAACTTTGGCATAACGCCTCTACATCGCTGTGCCAGAAGCATTTCTGATGTGAACTAGAACCCTGTAGCACTGCCTTTGTGTATAAGGTGGATGTGCCCTAAATTCACAGTGTCTGCTCACCTCGAGTGGCCGGAGATAAATCCTGCCCCCACTACTGGACAGGTGACAAAGATTTGGCTCCCCTAACTAAATGACAGCAAGGTCTTGGCGCCCTTCCAAAGACTTTTACTGGTGATGCAAAATCTTCTGCAAGACTGACTATGAATCTTGGCTTCTCCAATGTGGTGTTCCTGAAAAAGTGCCTAAAAAACCACTTAGACCCCATTGAAGATGGAGTTTAATCCTTTCTGTTCCCAAGTGATTATCTCTTGCTAGAGGAAAATTGGCTGAAATATTCTAATAGTTTCCTGAAGTCAGTATGAATTTGGCTTGAGCGGTAAACTGCAGAGCTGTAGTACTTAAGAACTGGGATGGAACAATAGCTATTCCAATATTCCCAAGGAGCATGGGTAAAAAATGAACATGTTCAGGGCTCTGCTTTGTTAATATGGGAGTAGTAATAGATGTGCATTGTGAAATTTAAGATCAGAACTTGTTGCCCTTGCTCTTGCTGTGGTAATCAAAATTATTATATTTTCCCAGTATCATCATACTGATTATCCAAAATGCAAAGGCAGAACATGATGCAGTTCAGTGACTCACACCAAAGAAAACAATGCTTAATTATCTTTAATAAAAGCTGCATTTTCCAAGAAACTGAAGTCCCCGAACAGCCATGTTGAGGCAATCTGGTATTTATCAGTGAACACAGCCCCTTCGTGGGATGTGTAAGTGCTTGCTACAACATATGGGGAAGAACAGATGGATGCCTGAGTGTCCACAGCAGTGTGGGGGTTTGTCTCTGGAGGGTACTCAGCCCTGGCCCACCCCAGTGCTGTAGGTCCCTGGCTTTTCCCTTCCTTTGCCCATGTTTCATTATGCATGTCAGTGAGAGGACCAGAACGAGTTGTTAGAAACTCTCACTCACCCCAAAAAGCTGCAACCACTCAAAGACCAAATTTAGGCTAATTATTTGATAAGCAATTAGATAGGAGAGGTACATTTCAGGAAAAAATGCATATCCAGAACCATCGGGGCTGTAAGAGCTGAATTCTGCTGGTTTTGTCTGTGATGTGCAAGCATCTCTGTCAACGGTGTCTGACTGTTCCTGTAACCAGTCCTATGGCTGCTCAGACCTCTCCAAGAACCTGCTGCTCACTCACACCTGTGATTTTTTTGGTAGCAGCAATACTTTGCCTCTTTCTTCTACAGACGAAGCTGATTGTCTCCTCACCAGACACAGCCAGCCCTCTTGCTCCTGGAACTGCCTTTTGCCCCTCCCTGTGTGACACCATCAGGACAGTCTGCAACTTGAGGCCATCTCCTCTCACCCTGTCAATGGTTCTTGCAAGTTAGATTCACTGGGAATAATGTGGCCCCAATCTTCAAGCAGTATGTGGTCCTTGCCCCTGAGCACTTTTGAGAACCACTCAAGGCTTCCTGGGCTGGAGTAGTTTGTGATAAAACCAGAGTGAAGCGCTGAAGTGACACCTCTGGTGACACCTGTGGTGCTGCTCGTGAAGGACCATGGGGTGGGCTTTGGTACCGTGTTCTTCTGGTAGTGGCACACACCTCTTGCTAGCCCAGAGGGTGGCCAGGTACTGGGATGGGAGCCAGCAGCTCAGGACAAGGGGGGGAAGAGTAAAACCGCAATATTGTTTCCCAAACCACTGAAATAATTCTCCTTGCTTTGGCACTGGTTCCTAAACTTCTCTCTTTGCTTCCATGGGACTTCAGTATGTTTTTAAGCATGTTTGATTCCTCTCTTGGATTAGGAACCATTGAAAACAGATAAAGTGTCTTGTATATACAAGCCAAAAGAATGGTCAACATGGCAACAGCTGAAAAATTTCCCCTGTGCAAGAAGCAAGAGTTCCCCTGACAGAGGAGTGCTCGTGCCTCCTTGCCTGTCCATCTGGTGACTGTCCATCTGGATCCTCCCAGCCACCCAGAGGTGGTCAGCCCTTACTCAGAGCTGGGTGACTGGGTAGAGACATCTTATTTTTTGGTCACTTTGCTCATCACTACATTGTATACATGAAATCTCCAAGTGGACCAAATTTAGCCTTCACTCAGGAATTTTTTTGTGTAATTGTTCCTGCCTCTTAAGTTAAATCTATGTTTGATGATGGCTTTTTCTCCAGCCACAGACATATCCAGTGCAGCCCACACAGGCTCTCAAGAAGACCTCTGTAAACTGACATGTTTGCATGGCTTTTGAACATATTATCATGGGTACTTTGGCCTTGGTTCAACAGCATGCATAGAATCATGGAATATCCTGAGCTGAAACGGACCCATGAGAACCCTTGAGTCCAACTCCTGACTCCACACAGAGCAACTGGAAAGTTAAACCATATATCTGAAGCTTTGTCCAAAGAGTTCTTAAGCACTGGCAGGCCTTAACTAATAAAGTTGTTACTTCTTGTTACTATAAGTAGCAAAAATGCAATGTTCCACCTTGCTATGTAGGCAATGATATTACAGGTAAGGTTCCAGCGCTCCGGAGTGTAAAACCTAATTCCTGAGTTTGAGAACCTTTAGAAATAATTAGTAGTGATGAAGATGACTCTTTTGTTCAGCTGTTAAGTTTTAACGCTAAAGCGCAAATAGGGTCTTGACAGTCAAAAATGCTGAATAAGTTGAATTTTACAGGAGATACCATGATGAACAATGCTACTGTGACCTCACTGTTTAGTGGGCTGGGTTTGTAATACCACAGTGTTTTGAAAAAATCATTTCCATATGAGCACTGGTGTGAGGTTTTCCTTTCTGAACATACCTTCCTCAGCTTGTCATGGTTTTCACTGCCATGGAGCTGTGAGCAGGAACCTATCTGTTTTCAATTGGTTGCCAGAACACTCACATACTTAGACTGTGCAGTTAAAACTGATTTATATTGTGGATATGAAGTTGCAGTTACAAACTTTTATTGAATAATCATCATTGGTAAAGAAAAAGCTGAGACATGCTGCAGAGAGATGAAATACCTCTGAACCCATGGGCTTTCATCTGAGTGGTGAAATAGAACCATCTGCTATCATCCCAAGGGCTGAGAAGGGCCTGGAATGTTCCATCATTAGTCTGCTAGGAGATCTCAATTTGATACTGAGTGTTATGGTATATGTGGTAATGGATGTTGGAAGGAAAATCCTGAATAGGGTCAAACCTCCCTTTGCTTTTCTTGCTATAGTCCTGCTTCAGCGGGAGTTCTGTTCACTAACCATGATACCAGGCTGGGCATGAGGGCAGTCCATGCTGAACCATGTGGTGTTACAGCTGGAAGGTGAGTTTAAACACCCCCTGTCTCTGCTTTGCTCTTGGTTCTTGCTGGGTGGCACATGTCTTTGGGCATGGATTGGGTGTGGAGACTCTGGATATGAAATCTGTGTCCCCTGCTGTGGCACGGCATCTGTGTGCCCTTGGGTAAATTGCTCAGTCCCTTGGTATGCCTCCATTCATTTTCTGCAAAATGGCTCACAACTGCAGGTCTTAGGGGTTTTACACAGGAAAATATACCAGAGATGGGGAGTTGTGCAGTTTCTACCTGAGCCTAGCAACCACACCAGTCCTGCCTGGGATCCTTGGGTGTTTTGCTTCAGCCAGTCGTGGTGGAAGTCCATGGTCCCCTGGTGCAGAGGAAAGGTTTAGATTAACAACTGTGTGTTCCTCATACTCACATTCACCTGTCAGCTTTGCTCAGTCTCCCAGCATGATTAAGTCATCCAGAAATGAGTTGAAAGGGTTGGATTTGTAATTAAAACAGGAACACATGGCTTAGTTTCCTTTTACCTGTTGCAGAATGTGGAGCGCGGGGCACGTAAGACATGAAGCTGGATGTAAACTTCCAAGAGGAACTGAGTAATCATCTTGGCCATACTGCCCGGGGCTCACTGGCTGCTTTTGATGCAGCTATAGAGTTACCAGAGGATTGCTCACATCTCTGTGACTGTTGGAATCCTGGGATTTTGATGACATTTCCTTTCACTGTCTATATCTCTTCTGTTCATTTGTAAGAAGGCATAAGTTTTTAATTAGGTTAATGGAGTCCTAGTTGTGTTGTTCCCTCAGATTCCTTCTCAAGGAATCAAAACTGAAAAGAACAGAGTCTTGACAGAATTTTGGCTCTGGTCTTTGGCTGGTATTGAGTCAAAATGTGGTGTGAAAAGTGTAAGCTTACACTGTTTCCATCTGCAGTGAGTAATAATGGATTACAGTGTTCGGTTTGAGTGTTGGGTGCCTTTGCAGCTCAAACCCAACATTTGTGTGTCTGTCTGGGGGTTTCTCTGGGCTTGGTTCTGCACACAGATGCACAGGTCTGTGTCCAGGGGCACAGCTGGCACCCACCCACAGGGCTCCATCACACCACTGGCACCAGGGACCCACAGCACAGCCTGAGCCACCCTCAAACAAGACTGCAATTTGGGCAGGCTTTGTAACAGCTCAGCCTGCCTCAAAGACCCCCTTGACAAGTTTCAGTGGCTGATGCTTGCAGAGAGATGCCTGAGACTCTGCTCTGGACGTGCCTTCACAGCCCGCTGGGCAGTGCAAGAGAAACGTGAGGCAAAGGTGTTTGGTACTGTGAGTTATCAGCAGGTGCTTTACCTGCTGCTTTGGGCATACTACAGCTGCTGCCTGAGGCTAAGGCTCATGTTAAAAGGGCAACTGTCATTTGCTTGTGGAAAGACAGGCAAAATGGGGCATATATTTAAGTCACACAGAGAATCTACTGGAAAGCACAAGACGGAGATCAATTCTCTCAAGCTGGAGGCCTCAACTACAATTACAAACCTGTTTTACTCTCTTTTACTTGCACTTTCATCAGGAGCTTGTTTTGTTAAATCCCCAGAGGTCTCAGTCTCCCTATGGCAGGAATGAGGCAATGCAATGGCTCATGATAAAACTGCTTGTGTTAGTATGTACGTTTATTTATATACCCAGGAGTTTATATACCCTTCTTGCAGTTTACTTTTGCTTGCTCCAAGTGTACATTCTCCATCAAATTATTTAACCTTGGTATCCCACTGGAAACCACCATCTCTCCTCAATTTGCTCAAAGACTGACCTAAACAGGAGTGTTTTGACATCAACACCAGACTCTGATTCAGTGGAAGCGTATCTTGCTCCAGATTTAAGACTGTGACTTGGTAACTTGGACAGGTGTGTCATGTTTGTGTGTTGATTGTTTGTGGCACATGTATTTAAGCTGCTAATGCAGCAGAAGAATTCAGAACCATCCTTGTTACTGTCAGACAAAAGATCACTAAGGTTTGGAAAAGAAAGAGATACTTGTTTGTGAAATTTCCTCTTTTGGTTTTGCCCTTTTTCTGACCCAGGTCCAGGGTTGGTACCAGCTGGTGCCAGGAGACCCGAGGCCCCCAGGCCTCCTCCCAGCAGTGGTGGGTTCTCTGGCTGTGTTGCAGTGGGAGAAGGATGTAAAACTCCCTGGGACACCCTGCCCTCACTCGGTGACACCATTGTCACCCTGTCTGCGGCTGACATTGAGGTGGCAGGAAGGGAACAGAAGGGCTTGTGTTCTGAAACAGGTAGAACTGAAATTATTTGGCTGGGCACTTTTCACCCAGTTCTAATTTTAATATTTTAAGGTTGTATTAAAATGCAAACTGATAAACAGTCTTCTGGAGTGCCTCATCCATAGCTGTGAAAATCCACATATTTTCCACAGAGAGGTAGTCTTGTTGTGCCTGTCACTTTAGATTTTAATTCTGGTCTTTTGAAATGCATTTTTCCATTTGATTTGTGTGCTACTTTAATTTTCTATTCTCTGCATACATAATAGTAATGATAATTCCAAACAATTATTATGATAATAGTATGAAGAACTGATGGGTAGTATTAGCTGTAGGAAGAAACTGAGACATGTCTGATATGAAACTCACTGAAAATAAGATGACTTTATGTAATAACCGAATAAAATATGTTGTGAAATCCCTTTTGGGTGACAAGAGCAAGAACAAGAAGCAGATTCTGTGTTTGTTGGAGATAACACATCCGTGTTTCACTGGTGAAAACAAACAGAGCAGGCAGGGCATTTGAGTGAGGCTGTAGTTGTATACAATGAGCTCATCTGGGTCCAGGTGCAGCCATCAAGGAAACATTTGATACTCTGAAGTTGCTTAAACTTCAAATGCTGGTGTTTCTAGAAAGTGAGTTATTTAATGTAAGTGTAAATACCAGGCAAGAAAGGGAGCTGCTTTTCATAGCTTGGGAAGTCATGTGCATTCTCAGTATAAATACAATTAACCATTTCATACCTTTGCACACCAGGAAAGGGTTTGATGATGTAGAAACTGTGACATTAGCCCTCTATAGTCTGTTTATACTTGAAACTGTGACAGCATTGCCTGCAGTTTTGCCAAAAACTAGACGTGAGCCGTCTTCTGCCTGCAAAACAGCCCTCACACCTCCTGCCCCGAACAGGGGGCTGCTCCCAGCTGCTCTTTGGGACACAGCTTGGTGATTGTCCTGCCTTCACACTGCTGGGCTTTTCCCTAGAGCCAGCCCAGAGGGGTGCCCGGCCCGTGGCATGTCACAGGGGAGCCGTGGCTGCCACCCTGCCCAGGATGGAGGGGTCCTGGCCGGGACCCCGGGGGCTCTGCCTGGGCAGGACTGGCCACTGCAGGGGCTGGGAGCAGCAGGGTCCCACCAGCTGTTAGGTGTCTGTGTGTGCACCCAGTGTAAGAAAAGCTGATGGTTTGTGTTCATGGATGTATTGAGAACTGGGCTTGGGTAAGGAAATTGCTTTAGGCTAAGCAAAACATTAATTTAATATTAGTAAGGAAGACAGGCCTCCAACTGCATTCCAAATTATTGTTTTTCCTACATTGGAGAGCAGGAATTCGTATTTTTTTCACTCTTTGCCTCCTTTTAAAAATGATTTTTAAGCAGTCTTTCAAGTTGGTAAAGAAAAAAGACAGTAAATGATCCCCTTTGTAATGTTGTTAAGTGGTGAGACATTAATGTAGTTTAACACATTCAGGAGGGAATTAAATAAGAGTTGGTTAGCAAAACTTTAGGCCAAGCTCTACTGTCGGCAGATGTTTATTCTCTTAAATACATATACCAAATCTCTTCAGATTCTAAAGGCTGTTTTACACTTGTTTCTCGGTTTCCAGTACTAAGGAAAACTCCTCACGAATATTGTCTAAAATTCTTGCATTTTGACCTTCACTGGCATATTTAGATCCTGAAATGTATTGGTCGTACCTTTGTGCAGGATGAGAAATAAATTACCCTGGGTCAAGTTCTGTTTATACAGTGGACTGCTCTTGCAGAATTACCTCCTTGACTTAATAACTTCCTTTTGGATGACATTTCTGCCAGAAAGAAGACAAATTGGCTAAGGTCAGCGTGCGGATCAGCTCAGCGTGTAGGAGGAAATTGCAGCAGATCGGCCAAATTGCACCGGGCCTGGCTGGTGGCAGCGGGCCTGGGCCTGGGCCCGGGCGGCGCTGAGGGGCTCGGCCCCACGAGGGGCACGGCCCAGGGCTCTCCAGCAGGGCCAATTCCAGCCCTGAGCGGCGCTGAGGGGCTCGGCCCCACGAGGGGCACGGCCCAGGGCTCCCCAGCAGGGCCTGTTGCAGCGGGGCCAATTCCAACCCCGAGCGGTGCTGAGGGGCACGGCCCCACGAGGGGCACAGCCCAGGGCTCCCCAGCAGAGCCAATTCCAGGCCCGAGTGGCGCTGAGGGGCACGGCCCCACAAGGAGCACGGCCCAGGGCTCCCCAGCAGAGCCAATTCCAGCCCTGAGCGGCGCTGAGGGGCACGGCCCCACGAGGAGCATGGCCCAGGGCTCCCCGGCAGGGCCTGCTGTGGCGGGGCCAATTTCAGGACCGTGTGGCACTGATGGGCACGGCCCCACGAGGGGCACGGCCCAGGGCTGTCCAGCAGGGCCTGCTGCAGTGGGGCCAATTCCAGCCTCCTGCAGCCCACGGGATTCAGCTGGAGCAGAGACTGTGGGTTAGATCAGCACAGGGATCCTTCTGGCTCTGCCCTCAGTGTGCAGCGGCCTTTCAGACTGCTTGTGTCAAACGCGGCCTGACGCGGCTGGACCCAAAGGGCTCGTGGGTCCCTGCAGATGTCACACGGTGAGATTTTCCTCCATGTTCCTCTCACTCGTTCCTGCAGCCTTCTTTGAAATTGTTGTCTTACAAGTAGCTAGGAGCTGAAAGCTTGCAGCTGAGCCTGTTCTCATCATCCACAACGGCAGGGGGGAGGATGCTGAATTTGCTTCCTGATGAGTGACATTGAGGCACAGGACTGAAGGATTGGATGCAGATCCATAATCCCACTCTCGATGAGTGCCTTGGTGCTGCTCTTTGTAGATCTGTATGTTATGATAGAACACATTATGGTAAATAGAACACGTTATGTTATACAGAACATATTATGTATTTGTTATATATTTAACATTATTTATTTTACTTATACATGTGAAGCCAAACAAATCTGAGTTGGTGAGGAACAGTTCTGCTGAAGCCAGTGGGTTTACGTGGTATGAAATTGGTGGTAAGAGAGCAGTGGAAGCTGCAGGCACTGGTCAGAGCAGCACCAAAACCTTTGCAGAGCCTTTGCAGAGGTGCTTGAGAAGTTGAGCTGCCCCTCGGCCCCTGCCCATCTCACAACCTGCCCTGTTCCTTGGGGCAGGGGCAGTGTGGGTCACTCTTGCAGTGCTGTTACTGCCCCTCAGCCCCCTCCAAAGTGCACCCCCACAGCCCATGCACAGAGGGGAAAAGCCAACAGCCAAACTGCAAAATGTTTAAAATGGTGGCGTTAATGTTTTCCCTTTGCAAATTCTTCTATTTCTTCTGTCTTCCACAACAGAAGAAATATAAAAGCCTCCTTTTAATTAAGCTCTTTATCCTTTGAAGTAATTTTGGACTTCTTTTTTTCACATTGGTGATGTAATTTATGTAAATAATCATCTATCTATGAAAGGAGTGTGTCTGTCAAAAGCTGAAATAAAAAACATCCGTCATTTTGAAGTGATTAACATTCTCCAGATGTTTAAATCATCAGATTTCAGGAGTTTCCCTTTGTTGTGATAATGATATAGTATCCAGAACAAGAATGTTTACTTTTTTGTAGGGGTCAAACATAGATTTTTCACAATCCTATTAAAGCAAGCAGTTTATTGTAATTGTATGTGCAGATGAAAGCATATGCAGTTGTTATTACTTCCCTTAATTGTAAACTGCTGCTGGTAATTTTACTGTAAAGCTGAAACAAAAGGAACATACTTGAAAGGACCACCACTGCCCACTTATGTAATCAATTTATAGATGTCAAGTTTGTACCGAGATTGTTATCCCTGTCCCTCGAAGCCCCGGTGACAGGCTGCCACCCTGCAGCGCAGCCTCTGCTTCAGGGGCTGCCGGAGCGCAGGAGATGCAGCTGATAATGCTGAGTGACAGATCTGAACCACTGCATGTGCTCAGCTCCAGGCTGCAGGGAGGAAGTGAGACACACGTCCCTTCCTGGTGCTAGACCTCGCGCTGACCACGAGAATTTTGCCTGTCCTGAGCTGGCCAGCCCACTGTGGTGACCGGAACCACAGCAGCCTGATGTAAGGAAAAGGAGGGGTGTAATCCTGGAAAAGGGGTACACGTGAAAAATGGACCATTTCCTTTTGCTCCCGTAGTCCTTGCAGAGCAACACCCTTCAATTCATAAAACTGGCCAACACATAAGACATGTGTGGACCTGCAAGTCACCCCACTGGCAAACTCCTCAGAGCTGACAAAATACAACTGCAGAGATCTCTGAGTGATCTGATGGATAACAGCAACCTTTCTCAATGTTTGTTTTTAACAGAACCTCTCCTGAAATATAAATTTAGAAAAAAAAAATCCCTGGAAAATACTAGATAGTTCTTCCACACAAATAACCACAGCATCTACCCCAAGATTTCAACTGGGCTAAAACTTTAACTAAGGATTGTTCAAAATATAACATGTTTTCAGTTGATGGAAGGTTCTTGTCAGATGAGCAGATGCACCCTGGGGGAATGTTGCTAAGGCAGGGACAAGCTGGCCCTGTGATCTTTGCTACTCTCTGCCCCCAGTTTCCCCTCAGGGATGGTTTTGGCACTCACCCCCTCTCTGGCTCCAAATGGGCTGCTCTTAGAAAGAGTCGCAATCTGTAGGAGAAATTTCTTCTGTGTCCCACGCAGATGAGCTAGTGGCTGGTGCCTAATGTCAGGGATGCACCAGATCCTCCAAACTGACACTTTGAAAAACATGTCTGGGGAACAGGTGAGTTACAGACATGCATTAAATACCTGTTCTGCTGCATTTGCAGTTTCCAGTACCAGGAAATATTAGTTTTGTTATTTTTCCAGTGCCTGTTTTTGTCAACAGGACTAGCCTTCTAATGTAGCATCACATCACACCACACCACACCACATCACATGGTAAATGTTACATCAATTTATGTGGCATTACATGGCACAGCCTGGCCCCTGTGCTCCCAGGGCCTGTCACACCACTGTGCTTGGGGATTTGGTGCCTTTCCATTCACCATGGCTGCAGGGATGTGCCAGTGGCCCTTGGAAATGTTTTACTGGGCTAGCGGACATGGAGTTCCTGCCTGCAGATGGCCCATGAGGCAAAACTCAGCTATTTCAGAGCAGTAGCAATTAAAAGAAGGAGGTGAATGGCTGTGGCTTCCTGCAGATGTGCTGATGTGTTCCTGAGCCCGATGTGCTGGCGGGTTCTGTGGCTGGGCTGGAGCAGGGTGGCCCTGCTGGCTCTGCTGCCTTTTCTGCACAGGCTTCACTGGCTGCCACCAGGAATGGGCTGGGGGCCAGGGTGAGCCCTGGGGTCTGCCAGGCACCAGCCCCCCTCAGCTGTGCTTCACACCTCTAGAGATAGCTTGGAAGGAACTCTAAAATACAATATGCTAGCAAAACAGATAATTTCTGGAAATAAATTTTATAAATACAAATTCTTGGCTAAAATCTGAGTTTCAGGCAAAACAAACTCAACTCCAGCACCCAAAACACCATCAGTGCTTCTGGCTTACTTCAGTCCTTGAGCAAATTACTTCAACCCTATTTTTCATGTAATTGCAGATCTGATATGTTCATAGAGCCAGATGACAACCAGCCAGCTTCAGCTGCCTTCTTTCAACTTCATACTTGGAACTAAAGTTCACACAATATTTTCACAGACATCCATCCCTCCCCCGCCCCCCCCCCAAAAAAAAAGAAAAAAGGAAAAGAAAAAAGAAAAAGCATGAGGAAGGCAATGGGAGACAAACACAAAATGCAGTTCACTTAAAAATATCTCTGATTGATGGAGGCTAAAAGGTGGCAGCTGTGCTAAAGTAGTGGACCCTAAATCGCTGAGCAAAAAAGAGCAGGGAAGACTGATTGCTCCCAGTACCGTGGTGAATGTGTGCTCTCAGCCACAAATCAAGCAAGCTTGAAAAAAAAAAAAAAACAACCCGGAAAAAAAGACTCAATCAAGGCAATAATGGCCTCCACTTCACAATCAGACAAGTGCTTCTACTTCAGAAATTCTACCATTTATGGCTGATTGCTAACCCTGGCCTCATTTCTAATCTAAAGGGCGAGTAATAATTTGGAAAAGGAATTATAACAACTTCCCAACCATTTGGTAAATCGTCATTACTTTAAAGGGGTGTTGGGGAGCTGTTGCTGTTTGTCAGATATTTTTTTCCTGCTACTGCTCTCCTACTTCCATCACCCCTTTTATCCTTGGTATCATACTGGAAGGGAAGTGATGTACAGTGGAAATATGTAAGAAAGAAAAGTCTGGAGGGATCCTCTGACTGTGGGACTGACATGTAGAAGTTTCCATGAAGCACAGGGAGGTGAAATGGCTCTTCCCTTTGCTGCTGTATGGTGCCCAGAGATCCATGCAGGGATCAGTGCTGCGCTGAGCATTGTTCCCAGCCAGGGGCTCCTGCGGGAGTTCCCTGGAGTGGGAAACCTTCTGCATTAGGGACTTCCTAAAGGAATGGATGAGGACCCCCCACGCAGGTGGATGGGTGATGCTGGGGTGCTGGTGCAGCGAGAACCTACTGCCCACCTGACACCTCAGTGACCCTTGGCCTCCCCTGGTCAGGGGCCACCCAGTTGGATGGACCTGGTGCTCTGCTGTCCCAGTCCTGCCTGGGCTGTCTGGAGTAGGCAGAGAGACATTTGACCCACAGGTTATCCTGATGGGAAGTACCAGTTCTGGAGCCCTGGTACCTGAGCTGCATTTATTGCATTTGTTTCCCGGTTCAAGCAAGGAGAACAGCGTCTGCACGTATTTCAGTATTTATGTGAATATTTTTTCCAACATCTTTGGCAAGTCTGTTGTGATTTTCACATGCACATCAGAGTTGATCTTAGACGTTATTCCAACCAAAGCAGTTCTGTGAATCTAGGGTTTTCTAGGGAGAAAACATCAAAACAGAGGACTTGGGCTTCTGGCCATCACCTGTGCTCAGGGGAGCTGCCCTGGACAGAACTAGGGACTTTGCTGGTGCTGCTGTTCTCAGTGACAGAGTGTTTAAAAACAGGTAAAACTTGATGCAGAAAAAAAGATCCAGGGGAATGTGGGCTGAGGGAGACCTGTGCACAGCTTCACCTGGGTTATCTATTCTAATCCTGTGGAAATCATGATGGTGTTTTGATAATAGCAGACGTTTGTGATCAAAATACCTCTTATTTCAATGATTCAAGGGCAAAATGGGATGCCATTGTCTCCCTGGATAAATGTGAGATGTTTTATGAAAGGTACGATCAGTGTGTTTGGAGAATGACAAAATTTCCTTCCTATCTTGGGAGGTAACTGCAGCACTGGCTGTGCAGCACTGAGTCCCTTATTCCTGGTTTGTGCTGTGAAGGGATCTGTGTCACAGTTATTTATGTCTGTATTTTAAATATGATTTGAAAAGAGACTGATTCAAAATTTTTCAATGACCCAGTGAAATCTGAACTACTTATAACAAGACAAGAAGTATAATGCTTCAATCAAAACAGCAACTTGGAATGTGTTTTATTAAACAGAGTACATTTAATATTACCCCAGAGTGCTGTGGATGTGAAAACACATTCTTGAATTTGGAACTTTCATATCTAGGTAATAGGAATGATGGGAAAATGGTCATTTTTAATATTGCACATTTTGAGACAAATTCTGATCCCATATAGAACAGAATGCTACCCACAGCATTCCTGCGTGTTTTCCAAAACTGGTGTGTCCCTGCATCCTGTATGTCACTACGAGGTGAATATGTTACAGGAAAAACAAGTAGACCTTGCACAGAGATCTTAGTAAAATCCTGTTAGATTTAACTTTCCCATCACGCTCTCTGCAGCATTTTCAAGGTGTTTCCAGCGAGAGAAAACAAAACAAGGTTCTGGCTAAGTGCAATTGAATAAAACTCTGAAATAAGGTGTCAAGGGATTCAACATAACAGAAAAAAGTGGATTATATGCATAAACTCAACTCTTGGTGCACTTCTCTTGTAAATATTCCTTGATTTTTGCTAGCAGTGTTATGCAAAAATATTTAAATGAGCAGATTATAAAAGAGCAGTGATGCCCGTGTAACACGGATGCCGAATCTATCGGGGACGAGCAGCTGGGAAGCGATGGGACCATTTATAATCTCTATTAGTGGAGCATTGGTGATCATCCCAAGGAAAACAGGTTTTTCCTTGCCAGCTTCGTTCGGTATTTCGGGAGTTTAAATGGCTCTGCTATCAGCTGGAGCGTGAGCGGGAAAAGCCAAGTGCTGATTTCTCCCGGACGAGCTCGCCGGCCCCGAGCTCACCGGCGGCTGCGGGGGCTCAGCGCTCGTTCGGTTCCGCCGCTCAGTGCCCGCGCCGGGTCCCGATCCTCCTCGGTCCGGCCACCGCCAGGCACCCGCCGGGGCGTGAAGCCAAGGAGGGACCGGCGGACGAGGGCAGGCGCGGAGAGCTACGCTCACTGCGCAGTGTTAAAACACGATAAACCAGAACTGACTAGTTCCTTGTTTAGAGAAACGAAAAATCCTATTCTGTCACATACAGAGGAACTCCGGTGCCTATATGAATGAATTCTCCCCCGCCGTTAGCGCGGGTCCTGCTGGCATCTTCCACCTCTGCCCGAATCCCCAAACAGAGCGAGGCTGTCACCTGCGCACCGAGGGGACGCGCCAAGCACCGGGTTCTGCCCGCGCAGCACCGCGCTCAGCGCCTGCTCCGGGCTGGGACAGAGCCGGGCGGTTCGGGACGGGGCAGAGCCGAGCGGTTCGGGTTGGGGCTCGGGCAGAGCCGGGCTGATCTGGCTGGGGCAGAGCCGAGCGGTTCGGGACGGGGCAGAGCCGGGCGGTTCGGGCTGAGACAGAGCCGGGCGA
>VWZP01008291.1:147674-173937 GCA_013396995.1 Dicaeum eximium | reverse complement strand
TGTGGGCGGGGCCTGGCGGCGCAGGAGAGCTTGTGGGCGGGGCCTGGCGGCGCAGGAGAGCTTGTGGGCGGGGCCTGGCGGCGCAGGAGAGCTTGTGGGCGGGGCCTGGCGGTGAGAGCTTGTCTCGGGGCGCGTCCCATCGAGGTGTCCCGTCGGGGCCGCATGGTGCTGGGCAGGGCCTGCACCCTCGTAGCAGCCATAGCCCCGCTGGGCACGGGCCCAGCTGCGCTGCCCGTCCTCCTGGTGCCCGGGTCCCGGAAGGTGCCCCGAGCGGGGAGCCCAGAGCAGCCCGGGCCTTCCCCCGCCCCGCTCCCTCCGGTTCGGTCCGTTATCACGGCCCGGCCCGCGCTCCGCCCCGCGCACGGTGTGTGCCGTGTCCCGGCCGTGTCCGGCGGCATCTCCCGTGGCTCCCCGTGACCTGAACAGGTACCACGGATCTCACTGTCTCTTTTAGCAGATCCTCTGGGCGCCGTGGCAGCCACCATGAGGAGTGTGATGAGAGCGGTCCGAGTGTTTGAATTTGGTGGCCCTGAAGTGCTTAAACTCCAGTCAGATGTGTTAGTTCCTGTTCCAAAAGAAAACCAGGTATACGTGAGCTCTGCGAAGGGAAATAGTGACAATGAATGTTAACAAGAGCCTGCGGGGCAGAGTGAGGGGTAACAACCCAGAACCCTGCACCTGAGCTCGATCAGCTTGTTCATCCTGCTGGACAAACCGTGCTTAACAAATGTGGGCTCCTGGCTCTGCTGTGGAGGGCTGCATGCTCCACATCGAGGTTTTATTGAAATCAGCTTCAATTTGACGCTGGCTGGTCACAGAGGCTGTCTGAGAATTTAAATGCTCGTAAAAAATGCTGCAATGCTGTGCTGTGAATTCAAGGGCTGAATCTTTTTGGTTACTGCTTAAGAAGGGTCTTTTCTTTTAGGTATTAATTAAAGTCCACGCCTGTGGGGTAAATCCTGTTGAGACATACATTCGTTCTGGGGCCTATGCCAGGAAACCAACCCTGCCCTACACTCCTGGCTCGGATGTGGCCGGGGTGGTCGAAAGTGTTGGGGAGCACGTGACTGCATTCAAGGTATGGCACACTGGGGTATAAGTCACTGTTGTTTCCTGGGTCCTCTGGCTGATTGCTGTGCTGCTGTACCTGGTTTTGGTGCTTATAATCATGGAGTCTCTCCAAGGGGGGAGCCCCTTCCCGGGCTGGTGAAAGCACACACTCTGAAAGTGGGATCCCACACTGAAAGTGGGATCCCTTGGCAAACCAGCTGCAGGTGGGACCGTCGGGAATGCTGTGCCCTCCTCACCTTCAGGGCTCTCAGAAGAGGCACTGCAGCCTGCTGCTTAAAGAGTGATATCTGGTGTACCACAGCTGGGGTTTGGAGCTATTTTTCTGGCATTTCAGAAAAAGTTGAGATTGAATGCTTCTTGCTGAGGGCGGTAATTTCAGGCAGAACTGAAAATTTTTCTGTAAAGTATTTGAGAAATGGAAATTGCTTACTTAAAAAGCCCCATAAAATCTGTTATTTGTTGCTAAAATAGTTCAAATACTGTATTACTCTTGTTTAGTAATTTTACTTGGATTTCTCAGTGGAAAGGTCTCGGGACAGGAGAAGGCAAATACCAATTTGCTAAAAGATGTCTATGGCATCAATTTGGTTTTTAAATTGGTTCTCCCATTTAAGTCATTAGACATTTGGTCCCAAACAAACAAAAATTGTAGGTAAAACTGGGCTGGAATTTCCTGATTTGGAATTTATGTAACATTTTTGAGGGATTGGGTTATCAAGAGAGAAGAATCATCTTTGTTCATATTTTCTTATCAGCAGTTTCCTGTATCTGCTCTGTGTGACTTTTTGCTTCCTCTGACAATTGTGATGCTCTTGGTTTGAATGAGAGAGAGATGTCTTAGGGTATATTAAGAGGATACATATTTCCACATTTAAATAATTTAGAAATGTTTATTTTGTGTTTGTAGAAGCTTTTGAGGTTTTGCATTTCAGTCCAGGTTCATTAAGGTTCATATTAATGAGGCAGTAGGTTTGTGTGTTACACTGCAGGGTGGGGTTATAATTGTGATACTTAGATTTAAGTAGAAGAAATTATTCAGTTTGTGTTGCATCGATGGTATGTATCAGCATTTATAAAAATTTCTTTGACAAATGTAACTGGTTATTTTTGATAGGAGAGCTGCTAACAATAGCCTAAACCTCTGTAAATGTCTTCTTAATGTTTATTAAGGAAAAAAGTAAGGGAAATTATTGATTTCTCTGTGTTTTCTCTCTCCATCCTAGAAAGGTGACAGAGTTTTCACCCTTGAAACGCTTTCTGGAGGATATGCAGAGTATGCAGTTGCTGCAGCCAGCAGAGTCTTTCCTTTGTCAGAGCAGCTGGACTTCAGGCAGGGAGCAGCCATTGGAGTGCCCTACTTCACTGCCTACAGGGCCCTCTTCCAGAAGTAAGGCACCAAACCCATCTTTGTGCCTTTAATCTTTGATATTTACAATATTTACAATCTTTGATATTCACAATACCAAAGTTCATATTTTCACTGTCCTCCTGTAAAAGGGGAAATGTCTAAAAACGTTGCACTGATGGAATTGTCGGGTAATTGTGATCTAGAAGCTTGTGACTGTGTTTTCCTGTTAAGTCTTTTTTCTTGAGAGAACCTGCCTGGAAAGGCTTCAGTCCCTTTCAGTGCTCACTGGTATTTTGGCTGGGGAAGGAGAAGAGCAATAGTTCTGATTTCCTGAGTAGGCAGGCAGGTGCTGTGGAGCAGAGCCCTGCTTCCCTGTGACAGGCTGGAGTCCTGAACTGAGGCTCAGTACCAGGCTCTCACTGCCTGCTGGCTGCATGTTGCTTCAAGTCATCAGTCACAGGATTCATTTTGCCTCCTTTTTCTCCCAAAAACGCTTATGGTATCTGTTGAGCCACAGATTGGAATATAATTGGAACATAAATTGGAAAGAGTGCTGTGTGAACAATGAGATTTGCTGTCAGTGTCTGCAGCCTCATGCTCAGTCAGTATGTGCTGCAATCACAGTGCCAATATTTGTTGTGTTCTTCACTTAGAGGCTGTGCCAAAGCAGGGGAAAGTGTGCTGGTTCATGGTGCTAGTGGGGGGGTAAGTATTCCAAACAGTATTTGGCTGTCTTTTAAGATCCAAATTATTGGCTAAAAAACACATTACCAGACTAGCTTTTTAAATGGGGAAGTCCCAAGTCGCTGGTAGGATATTTAAAATGTAAAAGTCTAAGAAAGGGGTAAAATAATTTTCTCTTTTGTTTTTTTCTCCCCTCAGGTGGGAATAGCAGCATGTCAGATTGCCAGAGCTTGTGGTTTGAAGGTTTTGGGTACAGCAGGAACTGAGGAGGGCATGAATATGATCCTGAGAAATGGTGCTCACCAAGCCTTTAATCACAGAGACCCAAATTACATTGAGAGAATTAAGGTAGGCATGTGCCTGGACTCAAGAGTGCAGGTTGTGTTGTTCTTAACAAAATGTGAACAGTTGTTTGCAGAAGACTTTAAAGCAGATATATGTAGGAACAATAGTGTGCTGCCTTTTTCATTTCTACACAAGGAAAAGCTTTCTCAGGCTGGAGGAGCTGAGCTTTCCTCACAGGCAGTGGCATTTAGAACTTCTTACATTCAGCGAATTCCAGGGTGGGATCACATCATAAGTTAGCACAGCAAATTTGTGCTACAATTCAGCTCATTAGCTCTGAGCTGCAGCACAAAGGCTGTACTGAGAATTTAAACAATGATCTGTAGAGTGGATGCTTTCTGTAGTATTTAAAATGAATGGTTGTACCCAAGCAGTAAAATAACATCCTGTGTCCTGCACAGGCGTGCACAGGGCCGGGGGGAGTGGATATCATCATAGAAATGCTCTCTAATGTCAACCTGGACACTGACCTGCAGCTGCTGGCCTGTGCTGGCAGGGTGATGGTGAGTGCCTGTGGCCTGGGACAGCAGGTGACAGCGACTGTTGGTGTCCCTGAGCAGGGAGGTGGTGATGGGTGCTCGTGTCACTGATTTTGTGCATCCAGCATCACCCTGAACAGCTCTGACTCGATGCTTTGGACTCCTTTGGCAGGTTGTGGGCTGCAGAGGACGTGTCGAGATAAACCCAAGAGACACCATGAGCAAGGAGTCCAGCATCATTGGAGTGAGTCTGTTTCGTGCAACTGAGGTAAGGAACATTTCTATTTCAAAGTATGCTTTATTGGCTTGTTCCAGCACCCCTCTATTTACAGTTAAAATTATTTGTAGGAATGGCAGAATAATTTCACTGTAACAAACTTGTTAGTTCATTCCTTTATGTTTTGATTCAATCTCAGGACATCATAAAATATTTTCAGGTTGTGGAATTTGCTTTAATTCTTGCAAATTCTAAAATGCAAAGACCTTTGTCATAAACAGTATGTTTGTTACATGCAGGAGGAAAGGCATGAATGTGCCACAGCACTCCTTGATGGCATAGAAGCTGGCTGGCTGAAACCTGTTGTGGGCTTGGAATATCCCCTGGAGAAAGTAGCCAAGGCTCATGAAGACATTATTTGTAGCAGTGGTGCCCGAGGGAAGATGGTGCTCCTTCTATAAAGGAGCACCTTTTTCCATTTATTTTGTAGCTGTTCTAACTACACCTTTGCTTGCACTTTGATCATGTTTGACAGTAGCAGAAAATGCTCACTTAGATGAATTAGTTAACAATTTCTTTTTGTAATGAGCAGAGTTGCATTTACTGTAAAGTAATTTTGGTAGCTTTTTTGATTGATGTGGAAATAATACATTTTCTCTGCTGGTGTGCTTTGTGCTGCAGGGGATGGTAGGATTTGGTATCACGGTCCATGTGAAGGCAGAGTGAGGCCACTGTCAGTAACACAGAGTGAAGATGCTTTTTGTAGATACACAAAATTAAATAACTCACTATTGTATGTTAATTAGAACTGTAAATTTGTACTCAAACTTTGTCACATAATTTACTTGAAATAAAAACTTTTACTGACAAAATAGTTCACTTTCCAGCTCAAAAGATGGGCAGAATCTCTCAAACATGAGCTGTTTGGAGCAGAGGCAGTTCTGCTTGTCTGTTCCTCCAAGGGTGAGGTGGCAGTGTCCTGGCTCATCTGTAGGGACTGTCACTCTGGAGCTGTGTGCTGGGGTTTGCCTCTTGGAGCTGATGATCGTGACAGAAGCAGCTGATTCCTGGATGGCAGATGGCTGGTTGTGAAGATTGCAGTTCTTCCTGTGACCTTTATTAAAGTCTCCTGCATCCCTGGCTGCGTGGCTTCTGTGGCACAGAGAGTTCCTGAGGTGGGCAGGGCACATCTCAGCACCAGGGCTTGCGTGCAGGTGTCTGTATGGGGTCACTGCCACAGCACCGGGGTCATTTCATTGTGTTTGTTCTCATAAACCTTGAATCCATTGCACAACAGATGGTGTTGCCAGGAAAGATGGTGGAATGTTTCTAGAGTTAATGATTTCAGTGCAGTGTTTCAGTGAGTGGTTTCAGAAAGCTGCTTGGGTACAGCACAAAGCTCAGCTGTGGGGCTGTCTGCCAAAGTGCAGGGGGGCCCTTCCTCTCTCCAGGCTGCCCCAGGGGAATGAAGCTGCTTTCCTTGTTTGTAGCACTTCCCACAGGAGTAGGGAGCCATGGTTTTTATGTGAAGATTTAAGTGATTCACCTGGTGTAAGTGACGTGTGCAGGTAGTGTCTCAGCTGATTATCCAGGTGAAAGGTGCTGACTGTTCCTGTTGTCTCAAGCAGAATGCAGCCTAAGCAGTGGTGCCATGCTGGGAACCAGCTATTCCTCTTGACAACACTGTTAGAGAATGTAAAACATCTATTAATATCAAAGTGCTAAACAGAGGTTAAAAGTAAGGGTTAACAATGGATATGATTGTGGAGATGATGCACATATAAAAGTATATACCTTTGTGTTCAAATATTAAATTATTTTTAATTCAGTCTTAATTTAGTAGGGGTCTATGACATGAATGAGAGGCTGATAGTTTGCAGTGGCTCCTTTCATGCTTAGTGCTGCCACTGCATCGTGGATGATGTTTAGAGGAGAAATCCAGAGCAAGTCTCTAGTCTGTCCTCTCTTGCTGTCGCAAGGGCCGTGGTTGTAGTGGAGTTTGTCACCAGAAGGTGTCAGAACAGTTCTGTGTTACCACGTTTTTGCTGCTCTCTGCCAGGTGACAGAATGGCACAGCCCCGCTCGGGCTGCCTTGTTGGGAATATCATACAACGTTTATTCTTCTGTCAATTCCCAATGCACTGTATAATTGGAAGGATTTTTTTTTTTTTTAATTTTGGAAGAAGTAATGTGAATAGAACTAATGAGGCAGGGCTGAGGTGTGTCTGATTTGTGCAAGCCACCCATCTAGAGAACATCATCCTGGAGAGCCCTTGGTTCGGTTCTCTTTGGGACATGCTGCCCCTGGCAGTGCAGAAAGGGATGGGGAAGAGAATGAGGGCCATAGACCACTGAATTTGGCAGAATAATCATCTCAGTTTGTTGAGAATCTCCTCCCAATTCGGCTGGGTGGGATTTTGGAGGCAGTGGTTCCCAGCTGCAGCCTGCTGGTGCTGCCGTGGGTGGTTGGAAGGGTTGAACAGGCTCTTGTGTTTGTGCTGACTTTGGCATCTGCAGGGGAGGTTTGGGACTCACAGTCAGGAGTTGTGTACAATGCAGGGGCCTGGAAACTGCTCTGTGTTTCTGAAACAGAAAAGAGTGCAATTTTCTTCTGAATTTTCTGAAAAGCAGCTGCTCTTTCTTAATCTCTGTGCACCAAATAAATGCTGTTTACATTTTCTAGTGATTAAAAGTGTAATTGCCTCTCTATTGTAATTATCCTGTGCCTGTTCCCGACTTCTTCTTGTGCTGCAGGATGATACAATAAGTTAGTTTCAGACTTTAATTACAGGGTTGGGAAGATAAAGTATCAAGAGAATATTGATGTACTTAGTAATTGCTCCCTTTACAGAAGGCAGATCAATATTGAGTTTGGGTGGATCATGCCACAGAAAACTTGATAATGGTGAAGTCTAACATTTTGGAACAGATGCATCAGGAGGGAAGGTTGTCCCTGCTCTTCCTCACTGCAGGTACCTCTGCTCAGATCAGCCACTCTGGCCCCTGGGAGCATTACCTTGAGTTTGTACTTCAGCTGGGACTCACAAGAACTGCAGGAAAAAGGGAAAAACGAGCCTGGAAAGGTCTGTATCACTTTTATTTCAGTAAATCAGGTGTCTGATGCCAGTGCACACTTCGGTGCTTCCTGTCATCTGGACTGAGAGATGGAAATCAGGATTGATATTGAGCTGCCCGGGGAGGGTGTGGAGATTCCCTCTCTGGAGACATTCCAAACCCACCTGTATGCGTTCCTGTGTCACCTGTTCCAGGTGGCCCTGCCTTGGCAGGGGCTTGGACTTCAGCTCTCCCAAAAATTCTGGGGTTCTGTGCTTCTGGGGCGGCGGGCGGAGCACCGGCCCTCACCCGTCTCTCCCTCCCTCTGTCCCTCCCTCCCTCTCTCCCTGCCTCTGTCCCTCCCTCCCGTCTTTCCCTCCCTCTCCCGTTTCTCCCTCCCTCTCGTGTCTCTCTTGCTCCGTCCCTCTNGCGCAGCCCCGGTGAGTGGGGCGGGGGCCGGGGCTGGGGCTGGGGCTGGGGCAGAGGGGGCTGTGGGTGCCCCGAGCTGCCCGGAGAGAGCCCGGGAGCCTGCCCGGCACCCCGCGGGCTCCCCTCCGGTCGGGCTTGCCCCTGCGCGGGGTGCGGAGCGCTGCGGAACGCGCTGCAGGGATGCCTGCCATGGTTACCTGCCTTGGGACCTGCGGGTTTTGGGAATCCGGGCTTCCCTGGGATGATGTCACAGACAAACAGTGAGGAACAGAGAATCTCTGCAGGCCTCTATGACAAAATTTGGCACGTCCTGGTACAGTGGGCAATGATCTGAGCAAGGAAGCAGTGGTACAGCTTGCTCCTGGGCCACGCAAGAAATCAGTGGCAGAACAGTCCTTTGGCTCCCAGCTCCGTGTCTGGTTGTGAGGCTTAAGACTTACTCTGGGGGGAGGGGGGAATGGCAGACAGGTGCCAGGTAGAGCACAGGTGATCCCCTGTGACTCTGCCAATTAATAACTGAAGCCTTGGTGCTCTCTCACATCATTTATCCGGCGATCACTGATTTAATTGCACTGTGAAATATTAACTGTGAAGATTTGCTTTACAAAACACATAGGATGCCTGCTGTGGCTTTGTCTTGATATCCTTCCAAATGAGTGAGAGTGGTCTTAAAATTTACCATGGCACACAGCTCTGGCTCTGAGTGTCGGGCTTTGGGTAAGCTGCCAGTTGAGAACAAATATACTGTTAATAAATAATGGTGTCAATGATCATAGCATCATAGAATTCTAAATAACCTCAAATATAAAATTCCTGACCTAAGAGTGACATGTTGTCACTGGCTGCTATGCCAGAGAAACAAACATGACACTCATCTTGAGAAGAACTTCAGACTTACTCCAGGAATCTACACACCAGTCAGTTTAGGTTGTGTGCCAGAAAAATTGTTGTCTGCTATTCTAATGAAACCCCAGCATTTTTAGAGAGGAGAATGAACAGGATAAATGGGCAGAGCAAAAGAAGTCCCAGGAATACCCAGAAAAGGGATGTGGTTACTGTGCCACACAGGCTGTCTGGAGCTGTCTGAGGCTGGTGCTTTCCCTCTGCTGTGTTTTTTCCTAGCACGGATTTTGTCAGTTCTGCACATCTGCCTGTTGCAGAGGTTTTAAAGGTTTGTGTGTGGTTGTTAAATACTGGAATCTTGAACAAGACAGCTCAGACAAGAACTTCTCTTATCCTTTTGCTGATACCACGAGCAGGCTAAAGGGGAACAGTGGCTGGTTTGCTGGGGGGCTCGTGGCCATCCCCGGGGCAGGTCCTGGCCAGTGCTGATGGCCACGGGGGACTCTGGGGCTGCTCGGCACAGCCAGACCCCGGCACAGCCGGACCCCAGCACTGGTGGCCACGGGGGCTCTGGGGCTGCGAGCACCCTAGCACAGCACAGCCAGACCCCGGCAAGCCCCTGGCATTCTTCAGTGATTTAATGGGTGTTGGTTCAGGCCCAACACATTTCCTTATTTCCTCTAATACTCTTTTGAACTCAATATTTTTGGGGGCGACTCCGTTCATAATTTAAATGAGAAAATCCATGTTCTGAGACTTTGGTGAAACAGAAATTGCCACATCACTGTGTTCAGGTGGGAGCTGCATTTTAACTAGCTACATGGTCCAGGATATCTTAGATGAAAGACAGGGAATGAAAAGGAGTTGGATTGAGTTTCTCCTCTGCCTCAACATGCAGTTGCCAGGTGATACCATAAATGAGTAATTAGCAAAATTGGTGGAATCTGGTGGTTTCAAATGTAAACTCTGGATTAAAAAACTAACATAAAACAGTTGCTGTCATACCAGTGTTTAACCAACAGGCATAAAAGGGTAACCTACATTGTTTGTTTAAAGTTTAATTTATTGTTGGCAGCTACCTTTGAGGTTATTGTGAAACCCCACATAAAATTCCTGTAAATCCATGATCTCTTTACTTTAAAAAATTTCTCCTTTCTTTCCTTGAATATGCTTTTGTGTGTGGCAGATCAGCCTAGCAATAGACATATAACTGGGTTATCCATCTGAAAGGGATGTGATAGAGGCACAGTGCATTTAAATCTACAGCCAAAGAAAACAAAAGAGCTCAGTCTCTTGTGTAACACGAGCCCAGAGAGCCCAGAGATCAGGGTGAACATACTATGCAACATGTACCTGAGTGTGTAAACTGTACAAATGTGAAAGGATTTAGAGTATTACAGGCTGCATCCTAGTGTCACTGCCTTCTCTATTTGTCCTATTTTCCAGAGGGTGAAGTAAGATACGGTTGTGCTAAGAATAGTTGAAAAATATAACTGCTAATAATGTGTACTTCAGTTTTTGTGTTCACCTTTCACACCTGAGGCTCAGTGTGTTGAAGCTCTGATCTCTGGTGACTGTGATGATTGCAGGGAGGCCCTGGCACAGTTGCTCAGAGCAGCTGTGGCTGCCCCATCCCTGGAAGGGCTCAGGTCAGGCTGGAGGGGCTGGAGCAGCCCAGGATGGTGGAAGGTGTCCCTGGCAGAGGGGCTGGGAGCTGTGTTTGTGCAGCTGCACTGCAGCTCCAGGCTCCCCTCCGTCTGCCAGGGCAGGGCTTGTCCCCAGGAGCTGCTGCTGGAGGGGCTGTCAGGGCTGGCCTGGCACTGATGCCACACTCAGCTCTTGGCCTTGGGCACAGCTCACGTGTTTCTGATAGGAATTTCCAGGAGGCCAAACATATTGCTTTTACGTAACCCAATGGGCATTTATCTGACCAAATCCAGGATGATTTACTAAGGCAGCATTTTGTGTAGCAAACTACTGGGTAGCTCTGTTTAACTTAAACTGCATTAATATTTCAGTCAAGGGGATTATAAACATCTCCATTTTTTTAATTGCAGACTTCTTGAAACCTATAACAGTCTTACAGACAAACACCTGGTTGGATATTTCAGCAATGCCAGGATAAGACGACATCTTCTGAAATCAGGACTGGTGAGACTGAAAAGTTTCCCTCAGTTCTACATTCAATTCTGAATGTTTTTATGCTTTTTTTTCCATATTCCCTTTTGCTCATTGGAGTTTCCCTCTGCAAAGTGTTTCAGTTTGCAGATACACAGCATCATATTGGTTCACTCAGGGTTTTTACACTGGGAAATGTAAGCATATTTGTTTAAATAGCTTCAGTGTTATTTTTCAAAAGTGTTTAATGGAAAACTGAAAGATTTGGTAAAGGTGAATCTGCTGAACATTTTGTTAAAAACACTGGTGCACTCCTAGGTGTGACTCTTTTGCACAGGCAGGTTCAGTAGGGAGGCAAGTGTTTAATCCTTTCCATCCGCTTGGGCAGTGGCCTGTGAAGGGCAGGGCTGAGCCCTAGGCTATCAGAAATGTGGCTGCTGCTCCTTCTGTTTGGCTGGTGGAGCTCATGGGGTCAGAGATAAATCAGTGCTGGAAGGTGAGCTCCCCATGGCAGGGGCAGACGTGGAAGCTAGCCAGGAGGAAGGAGTGGTCTTGTGGGAAATTGTACTGTTCCAAACATACTTTACTTCATCTTTTCCTTTTCAGTAACATTGTATTTGTGTGTGGCAGATCTCCAGGAGCGGAAGGATAATCCCTGAGAAGGAATACCGCCTCAATGCCATGAGGGACCACCACTGCTGCGTCCACGACTGCCTGGCTGATGCCATCTACCACAGGGCCCTTGGCACGGAGGTACGGCCTCACTGAGGATGTGTGAGCCTCCTCAGGTGTTTCCTGTGACAGCCAAGGGCTGCTAACCTGTGCTGGGCTGTTCTCCACCTGTGCCCTCGTGCTCCCCTGGAAGGCTCCTTCCTGCTGGGAAAAAGGACAGTCTTTGTGCTTGGTGCTCCCCACATAAACCTCCTGGGCCTCTCGTGGTCAGACCATGCAGTTGTGAGAGCAGGCAGTGTCCTGGCTTCCTTACTGCTTTTTGACAGCTCTCAGGTTATGAGATGATACCCCCACAGGACTAGTTTGCTTTAAAAATCCTGATAAAAACAAACCAGTTTGAACATACTTATATCTATTGTCTGAGTACAAAATCTGGGCACGTTCCTGTGGGCTATCAGGGATGGAGTTGGTTCCTACAACGTTACCAACTTTACCAGTGCTCAGTTGTTCCCTTGGCCGTGTGAATATATGCAGGTGAAATGCAAATTGATTCAATCCACAGTAGTTTTGTTACAGGGCTCAGTGAGGGTAGTGGCCACAGAGAAGGCATGGGACAAGCAGGACAGAAGCAAGAGCTCTTGCACACACACTGGCATCTCATACTGACCAGCAATGGGATTTCTCTTCCTCTTGTATTGATAGTGTCAAGATGAGCTGGGGATGAAAAGCAGCCTTGGTTATTCTGCGAGGGAATACAGGAAGCAGCCGGTCAAGGTAAGGCTGGAGCACTGCTGAGGGGACCTGGCCTGTGTTGAGTGATAACCATGGTCCTGACCAGTGATTCATTGAGACAGCTGCTCTGTCTCTGGCATGGAAAAGTGCAGAAACAGGCAAGTAGAGGATGATCCTGTCCCGGTTACATCTCCTTTGTCCTTTGTCCAGAAGTTCAGGAGCTTCCATTTATGCATTGAATTCCTTCTGAATCTAGTTATTCTTCTACTTCTGCTGTGTTCTTGGCTGGGTGATTTAATCATGAATTGCATGAAATGGTACCTCCTTGCATTTCTGCAGAGTGATGAATGTATCTGCTGTCTGATATGTCTGTTTGATGCTCCATTGTTCTCAGTATGACAGAAGTTATTAAACGTTCTCTTTTTCCAAGGCATCTGTGGTTTTACATACGTTCTTCACATTTCTTCTCAGTTTTCCAAGCTGAAGGTCCTCAGTCTGAGTTTTTCTTACCTGAACCATTCCAGGCTTCTCATTACCGTTGCTATTTTTTTACCTTTTCTCGTTCTACTATTTCTGTTTTGAAATGGAGAACCATAACAGAATGAATAATTCAAGATATGTTCTCCTCTCAGTAATTCTACACCTCTGCTTTTGACTGCTGATGAGCACTGAGTTCACATGTTTGGTTGTTTGCCTCTCCACAAGATTTGGGCAGAACTGGCATGTGAGAAATCAAAGAGGTTTTAGGAGTCTTCATTTAGGTGTCATGTAGGTTGAACTTGATTCTGTAGTTAGAGTAATGGAAATCCCACAGAAGTCAATGGTTCTCCCCATGCAATCACCTGAATTTGTATGGGAAAAGTCATCCTCATTTTGGCAGAAACATGCTCAGCATTTTATTTCTGTGTTAGGAACCTGAATGCTTTGAGAAGAGTGCCTTGGGAAGGTGGCTGCTTCATTGAGCAGCTGGTAAACAATGTCAGGTCTGTTAAACTGTAAATAATGCATCTCTAAGGCAGCCATGGGGTAAAGAGAGGAAGAGATTTCCCTGAAAGACACTGGTCACTGTGGAAGTTGCAAAGGTGTCCTTTGCTGATGAGACTCCTGTGGTAGGAAGTCACCCCATGGAAGCAGCAATTCTGGCACCCTGTCAAGGGATTCTGGGCTTGGATAATTTTGGAACGTAAACCAGAACTGCTTCCTTCAGTAAGACACCTGCAGACACCTGATCTGTGTGTGCTGTGCTGCCGTGCTGGGGTGCAGGAGCCTGGCTGGAGCCAGCAGTGTAATTTGATTCTCACCTCATCCATTCAGTGAATTCATGTGAGTCGCTTGTGTGAAAGGAAAGGAGAAAGGCAGATGGCTGAGCAAGGGAGGGTGAGAGACAGAGCTGTCTGTTTCCAGCGGGGCAGCTGTCCCAGCACTGGGTTGGTGACAAGAGAAGGTGGGAGAGGCTGCAGTCACAGCAGGGCACTGGCAGGTGCACTCAAATTTAAAAAAGAAAGAGACCTTCAAACCAACCAAGAATTGTGAGATACACAGAAAACAGACATTAATTGAATCTGGTGGGTCAGCAGCTGGAGAGACCTGCAGGAAAATGAATCAGAGGTGGGGACAAGTATTTTTGCTCGTCCCTCACACTCTCCCATGATTTCCTTTCTTTCCTTAACCAGCTATTCCATCAGGTCCAGGCCAGCTGATTGTCACAGCTGTACAGTGAAAGACAGATGCAACGAGGCAGACATCGCTGGTTTTGCATTCAGTGCCTCACAGATATGAAATCCTTTTCTTTCAGTTGGAGCACCTGACGGGAGAGGTTGTCCACGCGTACTCCCCGCACCCGCCCGTCGCGCCCAGGAGCCACGATGGGCTCTGTCCCGTGGTGTCCGGGGCACGGACCGGGCGCGCGCGATGGGTGAGTTCCATCAGCTGCTCACAGACAGCTGAGAGTGCCCCTGGACTCAGTGCAGAGCATTCCCTGCCTGGATTGCTCTGGGTGATGGCCTCAGCCTGGGTCACTGCAGGCTGGTTTCTGTTTGCTGGGTTGTGTTAAACAGGAATCTCCAGAAGCTACTGTTGCATGACTGGCACATCAGAACCTAGAAAAAACCCCAAAAGCTTTGCTCTGTGATAATTCTGCTTCAGTCTTTCCCTTTTAGCTGCCTCATGACCTCGGGTAGGCCAGTATCAGTGTGTTGAGCATTGTCAGTGCACACAGGGGCTGTGACGAGGCTAGACATGTTGTAAAGCCCTGAAAATGGTGGGGGTCTTTTAGAAAACAGAGTTGAAGGGATGAAATCAGACTGGAGCTCATTTAAGAGGGCTGTGGTCTACGAGCTCTGGCTTTTGCTCCTTGTTAACAGCAAAGGAGGAATGTTAATATACTCTGAGTATAATGGTACTAAAGCCTAAAGTCAAAGGTCAAATAGCCAGCTCAGTTTCTACTGGGTCTCTACATCAATAATGACAATTGGGGCAGATTGAAGAGGAACTTTTGAGTCCTGAATGACCTTCTCTTCATACAGCGGGCATCTGCAGTTGGAATTGGTGGTGCACACAGTCCTTATTACCGCCGAATCAAGGAGCCTGCCTGCTTCAAGGTGAGTTAACCTCAGGTTAACAGTGCTGTCAGGCAGTAACATTTTAACTTGGTGTTTTGGAGGGTATACACGGAAAACATGAAATAGAACAGTCAGAAAAAAGCTGAATATTGAACAAAAATAGGTACGTTTTTCTTGTGCATTCTCTCTGGGTCCATGTGCTGAAGTCCATCGCACGCTGCTGCAGTTTCTGTGAGTTCATTGTTTGCTCCGAGGCTGCGTGGTGAAGAGACAGTAGCAAACCTTGTATTTATGGCCAAGAGTTGTTTTGGATGGTCAGTTAGAGGTGCCTAAAGGGGTCTGGCTCATTGGAGGCAGACTAGGAAATGTCATGTCCTGTGGGTACCTGAAATGATTCACCACTTCCAGATATCTTCATCAGCACTATTATTTTTATTTGCATGCTGCTCTGCACTGGAAGCTATACACTGAGATTTTGTCATTGTTTTCTTTCTCCTCCTGAAGAGTTCCTGGTGACCAAATACAGCTCCAGGAAATACGCAGCAGCCCTTTGCCTCCAGCCCCTTCTTGGCTGGGCTGCAGCAGGGTCTGTACCACGTACCAAAGGCTTCCAAATAGAAGTGCCATGCACTGGAACATTATCAGCACTTTGCCCGTGGGGTGAAGCTGTACTTCATTCTGAAAATAATATCACTTCAGGGACAGTTTTATAATATTGTTTAAGTACTGTGGTTCCCAGAACTGTATACACCAGGGAACATCCCTTTTAAATGGCATCAACTTTTATTTAAACTGTCCTTTTCACTTCCCTTCAATTTTCAAGACACTACCTTACTGGTCTAATGCCCAGTTCTTGATCATAGTGAGGAAAAATGTGGTGATTTACCTTTTACAGTATGAAATCTCACTGCATACAAATTTTTTTCCCTATTTTTTTCCCCCCTAAATATTGCATACAAAATTTTCTCCCTAGATTTTCTCTTATGTAGAGAGAGAGGCACTGCCTGGTAAACTCCAGGAACTTTGGAATATTTTCACTTGTAAGTCCTACAAGTTTTCATCATCACCTACAGCTGCAAAGTAGCAAAAAATTCCTTTTTTTGATCACTGCTTCTACTAAATCACACTAGTGGGAGGCTAGTTGGAGAATGAGAGTCAAACATGGTCTTGATATATTTGCAGTTACTTTCAAATTATATTTGGACTTGTCTTCTGTTCTAGAAAAACATAATGTAATTTGTTTTGTGGTATACATCCCATGGGGTGAGAGGGCTTTGGAGTGGGACTGTGATCTGCTACCAGGAGATGGCAGACACTGTAAATAGCTCCCTTCTGATCTGTATTTGCTGTGTATTGGGATGGGCATGATTCTTTCTCAAAGAATTTTCTGGTTGGTCCTGTTTATGTCTACTGAAATTATGGGTGATTTAATGGTTTCTTTAGTGCTCACAGCTGACAGAACAGCTAAACAGATGTAAGTTATGAGAACACGATGCAGAACTCAGAGCCGCAGCATGCAGCGTTTACAGAACTTGTTCTCCAGTAATGTCTCACTCTTAAGGGCTGTGGTCCATTTCATTCTGCAAGAGGACTAAATCTCTATTCAGATGAGGAAGCAGAATTTTGAAGCACATCTTGTATACCTGGTGCCAGGTGCTGTTTCTGTTGGACTGGCTGCTCTGGGGATGTGCTTTGCAGCTGCAAGGGAGCAGCAGTGCTGCAGGGCTGTGCAGGGTTCTGCCTGAGATGAGATCTCGGTGGTGCTGGAGCCAGGGCTTGGTGTGCAGTGCTGTCTGTATCTCTGAGGGTGACATTGTCAAGCAATATGAATGTTGCCTTGCAGATTAAAAGAAAGGGGCTTAGACAGAAATATTTTAATGAGCAGAATTGCAGGCCCCGAGTTAAGGAGCTGTGTCAGAAGGATGCACCTTGCTCAGGGTGCCAACAAGTCAGACCACGGCCAGTTCCACGTGCTCCAGAGCTGGTTTTGCAAAAGCTGTGTCACTTCATTAGAATGTTTTTGCAGGGGGAGAGGAGCAAGCTAAAGCTCTTGTACCCAGTGGAGTACATGAGCAATGTGTCCCCGTACCAGCTGCCCTACTTCAAGCGTCGCCGCGTGGTGCCGGTGCCGCCGCCCCGCCCGCACATCGGGGACAGGTGCACCCCCGGCATCCGGCGTGGGCTGCCCGTGGAGAGGTGGTTCCACTCCACCACTGCCTTCAACGAACAGTTTTTGATCAATGTAAGTGCTCTCTGTCCTGTACAGGTATATTACCTTCCTCACAGTGTTTCCTTAATGCTGAAAGATGTGTGTACCTGCTTTGCATAAAGAAAATGTACAACTATTAAAAATATTATAAAATATATTATTAAAAATATATTATATATAATGTATAAAATTGCTATGCATGTCTCTGTAAGCTAAAACATTTGGTGTTTTTCATCAATTGGGGAAAAAAGAGGCACTGAACAACAGCCTATAGCAACAGTTATTCAAAGCCTTCCACTTGAGTGAATCTGACCCTGTCTCTGGCACTAGAATCTCAGGGATTTGTGAAATGCCTCGAGTCTGTGAACACTTCATCAGTTACACTGTCTCCAGCCAGTTTTAACTCCTGTAAATAAAGTTGTAGAACCCAGGACTGGGAGGGATGATATGAGTCGTTAAACCTGGTCCCTGCAATTTGGGGCTATTCAGTGCATTGGGTTTTCAGTGGGAAATACATCCCAGACCCTCTGCATGTTACAAACACCTACCAATTTAATCAGCTCAGCGCTTATTGTAAAAGCCTGGAAGTCGCAGGTGTGTGCTGCACAGGTGTGCGCTTTGTTTTCACCCCTTGCTGGAGCTGGAGGCTGAAGGCATTTCTGTGCATTTTCTGCAGAACACCAGAGGGTTCCCCAAGTCCCCACTGTGCAGCAATGCCTTGGTCACCATGATCTACCTAGGCAAGAGTAAGCACGTGTCTCTCCGTGACTACAAGGACGAAATCAAAGTCTACCAGCAATACTGTGGGACAGAAAACATTTGTGTCTATAAAGGCGACCTGCTGGAAGGAGGTAAGGATGGGGTCTGACAGTTCGTATTGCTTCTGGCAACATTGTTTTTTGCTAAAACTTTGCCCTGACATCAGGATGATTACAGCTCAGCTTGGTCAAGATACATGCATCCAGAGATGTTTATACCATCTGCCTCCACATTAAATCTGGATCTACTGTCCCATGATTGAAAGTGAGGTTACAATTACGTTTGCAGTGGTGGTAGAAGAATTTAGAGAATTGATTTAACAGAATACTTGTGGCTTATGTTAATTTTCTATAGAGATATATGGTTAATAGAGCAGTTGTAGCAATAAACTGTCCTTAAAAAGGGATTGTCTGAGTTGCTAAAATACATCAGTGAATGTTGCTTCTTATTCCAGAAGAAAAAGTACATGGTGGGAGCCCAGGTCCCATCTCTTTTTATGTGAGTGCAATTCCATCACACCAGTGAAAGATGAATTGTGTTCTGGGAAACTGGACACAGGAAATGGCTGGGAGGCTCTGGCCTTTGTCTTGCTGTAGCAGTGAGTGGCCAAACTGACAGAGTGACACTTGTCCCAGCTGTCCCACCTTAGGATTCTGGGGCTGGCAAGAGCCAGGGCTGTGTGTGTGCAGGGGTAGAATTTACCCAGCTGTTGAAGAGACCTGAGAGCCCCAGTGCCTGTGCTCAGAGGGCTGGGTGCTGAGCCCCAGTGCCTGTGCTCAGAGGGCTGGGTGCTGAGCCCCAGTGCCTGTGCTCAGAGCCCCAGTGCCTGTGCTGAGAGCCCCAGTGCCTGTGCTCAGAGGGCTGGGTGCTGAGAAATCCCAGTGCCTGTGCTCAGAGGGCTGGGTGCTGTGCTGGTGCAGTTAAGATACAGCAGTTGCAACAGGCTGACAGTGAAGGGTAATATTTTTCTTTGAACCCTTTCTTTCTGTGACTGCAGATACCTTCCAGTTCATCTCCAAGAGGTACCTGGGCTTCCCGTTCAGCCTCACCTTTTACCTCAATGGGCTGCAGGTGGACAGGCTGAGCTGCTGCTGCGAGTTCAAAGGCTTTCGGAGCAAGAGGCCTTCCAAGCTGCGGCGCAGGAACACCTACTTCAGGGTTCTCCACGTGGCAGGAGCCCCTCCTTGCTACAAGTACGGGACAGCACACTTTGCTCACAAGGGCTGCGCTCTGAGAGCTTCTGCCTCGCGTCTCTGCTCCCATCCCTCTGGCTGCACACAGCCCTGTGCAGCTGCTGTTTCTCAGTGCCCGTGGGAGGGGCTGGATGGATGGATGGATGGTTGGATGGATGGAGGTCACCTGCCAGGGTCTCACAGCCAGGGCACCAGCTCAGCCAGGTCGCGTGGCTGCTCAGCCTCCCGTGCTGTGTGTGCAGCGTGGGGACAGTGCTGGTGTTGGAGCTCGGGGCAGTGGCTCGGGGTGGGTACCTGTGCCACCAACACCGAGCATGCTGCTCACTTAGCTGTGGCTTCCAGAGGCTTTTCTGGTGATAATTGATTTTTAAACAGCTCTGCCTCTGAAGTGAGATTCTGTTGTGATAGCCCCAGCTTCAGAATAAGGCAGCACTGAATATCTGCCATGGTTCAGAAACCAAATCTGTGTAGAAAGGTCTTGGGCTTGGGCAAATGCCATTGCTGTGACCAACAGCTATGATTCTGCCAAGAGGCCTTAATTTTCATAAGATCTTCCTTTTCTGTAATTGTTAATTCAGGCCATACAAGTAAATTTATTCTTCTTCCCCCACAGTTCTTAGACCCAGCAGTTAAGTTCAGAAATCCCCAGTCTCACCCACCAACCCTCAGATATCTCACTGCTGGGAGTTACAGCAGGATCTGGATCCAGAACACGTCTGACTCAGAGCCTGTCTGCCTTTCTCAGTGGTTCTGTCCTCACACCAATGCTTGGTGCAGTTTCAAGTTGTGGGCACTTGTAATAGTTTTGGTTCTGCTTGTGTGTCAGCTGTCGCCTGTCAGTGTAAGCAGCATTACTGTCCTTCAGGGAAGAGCTGCATCTATGTCAGGGGAGCTCTCAGGGATTTCAGGGTGCTTCTCCTTGAGAGTCGTTGTGGCAGTGCAGAGGCAGATGGGTGCTTGGTGTCACTGCCAGTAACAAGCTGAACTCACTGTGTCTGCTGCCCTCCATTGTTCAAAGGAAGAAAAATGTGATACTTCCCAATTTGTGTTATTTTACAGGTGCCTCCTTGCTTTGGGTCTGGACAAAACACTCTGCCCTCCCAAGAGGAAGATTAGGTACCCTAAGCTGAATCAGATGTGTTCCTGTACTCCTTACTGCACGCACAGCGAGCCGTGTCCATGCACCATGTTCATGAGATCAATGCAAGACTCAGCGTCAGCCACCATGCCCAGTAACGAGGAAAGTGTGGAAACTCTTGGGGAAACGCTGGAGGGTGAAGAGGAGTCCAGCGAAGAGGAAACGGAGGAGGAGTCTAGTCAGGAGACCGGAGATAGTCAGGAAGTGAGCAGTGAGCATGGTACGGTATTCCCAAACTGGGCAGGGGATGGGAAATGGGAGGGGACGGTTCTGGACAAGGTGTGGGACTGTGGGCTCCAGCTTTGACTGGGGCATGAGAACTGTGATGATGTCTGTGTCTGGGCAGCAGAACTGGAGGGCTCCTTTGAGCCCTGCAGCAGGATGGAGCGGTTTGCAGGAGCCACGGAGTGAGTAAGGAGGGGTGGTGAGGCAGGGACACGGGCGCCGGGAGGGGTGTGAGGCAGGGACACGGGCTCCCGGGGGAATGTGAGGCAGGGACACGGGCTCCCGGAGGGGTGTGAGGCAGGGACACTGGCTCCCGGGGGAATGTGAGGCAGTGACACGGGCTCCCGGAGCAGCTGTGCCTGCCCCATCCATGGAAGTGCTCAGCCTGAGTTAGACGGGGCTTGGAGCAGCCTGAGACAGTGGAAGGTGTACCCAGCTGTGGAAGAGGCTCAGTCTCTGCCTTTACTTATTCCTTATCATAGTGTTCTTTAGAGGCAATCATATTTTCAGAGAGATTTTAATTCCTACTTCCTATTCCTATTTTTGCTTTCACAGTTGTGCGGTGTTACTGCTCACCTGAGGCTCATTAGTCCCTCCAGATGTGTGTTTGGGATTAATGAAGCCTTTTTCCTTCAGGGGGAACTGCCCTTCTGACAGTTACCTAAGGAGACCTCACTGCCAACACTACAATTGGAATCTCAATTGATTTTTAATTCAGAAAAATAAATTTCCTTATTCCCTTAGTTCTCGTTGTCTTGGTAATTGTTTGCCTGACTGGTTCTGCATCAGGAACTTTTCATTTCTGTCCTTGGTGTCCTGTCACTTCAGTACATTAAAAGCCCTGAGGGAAGGACAGGAGGGCAGCAGTAGAACCTGGGAAGTGAGGAATGGTGGCCACAAGGACAGCTGGTGTGGCAGCAGTGCCAGTGGGGTGCAGGTATGCTCCCTGGATTTGGGGGGATCCCCGAGGTGCCTGTGCGGGTGCCTGGGCTGTGCAGAGCACAGGTTTTGGGAAGGGGACTCCTCTGGAATTCCCTGCACGGAGAGGGGCTGCACCTCCAGAGCCAAGGGCTGTGAGGGGCCGGGAGCTGCCCCGAGGATCCCTGTGGATCCCATCCTGCTCACTCTGTGATCCATCAGCTGTCACAGCGTGTCACACTAGTGCTGGGTGAAATCCAGAATGGATACAAGAGCAGTAATTCTGTGCAGATTTTGTCTGCACTGGGTTTCCCCTGGGCCCCGGAGGAGCACGTTAGAGCAGTGTGATAACAGAGTGCCTCTGCCGTGCCCTTTGCCTGGAGTTCATTACATTCATTGAGCTTATAAGACACTTCTTTGCTATAAATCCATGTCAATATACATTTATTGTACTCTGCCCTACAATATATTACCTTTCTCCAGCTTTCTCAATTGCTTGTAATTTTTTTTCATCACAACCACTTTTTCTCCTGTAATAAGAGATTCTTACATTTAATTTCTGAGTTTTACCAGCTCTAAATTTTTCTAGTACTTTCCATGGTTGGTAATTTTGTTTATTTTTGTTTTGATGTATTAATCATACTTGTAGTTTTGCTACATTTTTGCAACTCTATGAAGAACATAATGCTTTTTTATGATAATATGCTCTTACAATTCCTATCTGTGGTCTTAGATTCTCTCATGGCTTTAAAAAGACTGAGCAAATTCAAGGGCAAAAGGAGATTAATGACATTAGCTTCTGTCTGCTTAAAAAGAACTTTATTAATTGTGAATTCTGTTTCCTGTCTCACAGTAGAATTCTTCTATTTTAGAATATGATGAAGATTTTGAAGCCGATGAAGAAGTTAATGAAGAGGGACAAACTGGTGATCAAATGAATGGAATTTCAGAGTCATCCTCAGATGATAAAAAACATAATTTAGACTATGGAAAGGAGATTGAAACCTCGTCCCAGAAGGCACTGCAGGCTTCTGACAGTGAGAAAGGTGAAAGTGATGGATATTCTGATGACAGGGACTCTGAAGATGATCTACAAGGTTAGTTCTGTTCATAACAAGGCTTGGAGAAGCTGACCTGGTGCATGTTTTACAGTTTGTGTGTGGCCAGTATGTATGTTGAGACTGCATAGGAAAACCTATTTCCTACTGAAATGGTAGAAGGGAGCTGTTTTACCTGCTGTTAGTTCTGCCACAGAAGGCAGGCAGGCAGCCCCTGGCAGTGAGAGCTGCTCAGGTGCCCAGCTGGGGCTGGAGCTGGGCTCTTGGAGCCTGGGCAGGAGGCACTCACACCTGGGCACCTGTGACCTCTGACACCTTCTGAGGGGCCCCAGGAATCCTCACAGCCCACCCTGGGCTTTAAAACTGCTGTCTTTGGTGGCTCTGAATATGGCCCTAATTTATTTGGCTGTGCCAGAGATCCAGAAATAGTTAGATTGTGTGAAGGGAGAGGTGATGGTGCTGTGCAAGCCTGGGAGTTGGGTGTGATGATCCTCGTGGGCCCCTTCCAGCTCAGCTGATTCTGTGATTCTGTCTGTAGAGGAGCCCACTTGGTTTTCTTGTGATGGAGGAGTAGTGGAATCTTTAAACTGGGGCTGTAAGGTTTCTTGGACATGTGCATGGTTTTCAGAACGTGCACTTCTGCATGGATTAAAGTTCTGACACTTTTATTTACTCATCCTCACTGGATTTTTTGGCCTTGAGTTAGACCAGTCTGTTCTTGAACCCCTGTAGATGTGGACAGCAGCAAGGCTGTGCAGCAGTCAGCTCTGCTGTTCAGCTCACTGTTAGATGAAGCATTACTGCCTTTTTTCCCCTCAAATTTTCCATTTATGAGTTTAATATGATGATGTCTGTACGTTTTTTAAGAGGAGACAGTGAACCTCATCTCCAGTTCAACCTGAAGGGTTTACACATGGTTTTGGAGATCGTTCTAATATTCAATGAGTTAACAGAAGGGCACTGAGGGATTGTTGCTGTGGCTGAAGTCTTTTCTCAAGTGAAGGTCAAGAGTCTGTGCTAAGCCCTGTCCCAGCCATATTTAGAGGTGCATTTGGAGGTGTATTTCTATGTGATTGATAGAACTACTCTGGTTTATTTCCATTATCCCTACGAAGAAAAAAACCCCTACGTTAAATGGATTTAATTTTAATACTTCATACATCTGGGCAATGTTATTACTGGAATTTTGTCACAATATCCTCAGATGGTGTAATTCAGGGAATGCTATTGGATGGGGTTGTGTCCCTTTGTGAGTGCCCAGTGAATGCAGAGGTTTAGTGACAAATACTAAATTAAAGTTTGCTGTTTTCAGAGAGGAAGCCTGCAGACTCTCTGTCATCCATGACCACTCAGTGCAGCACTGAGACTGACTCTTGTAGGAGTGCTGAAACAATGACAGAAATTGTGAATGGCAAAGAGGACTGCAATATCAAAAGTACATCTGATAGTGCAGCACATGCACACTATGGAAATGAGAGTGGGGAGAAGAAACTGCTCAAAGTGGAGGAAAATGAGGAGAATTCTGCACTGGAAAAGAAAGGAATAGATGAAGCAGAAAAGACAAAACCAGAAGATCTAACAGCAAGGGAAGATACTAAAATTTTTAATGAAAACGTAATGGCAATGCAGCATCAAAATCCTGAGGTTAATGGGGAATTCAAACAGACTGGGTCAGGAGAAAGTAACACGAATGAGGAGGAGAAATGTCTTCCAGTGCCTTGGGGAAGCAGGGCATTGGACGTGGAGGATGGCAGCGAAGAGGAGGGAGGAGGTGAGTGCAGCCCCCTGCACAGCTGTGCATGCCCTGCCCTCCTCCCCTGCAGCTGCCGACAGCTCAGCAGCCACCCAGAGCCTAACCCTGGCCCTGTGAGTCTCTGCCAGTGCTGCAAGTGTAAGGATTTGTCCAAAAATGAATTTTAAACCACTTTAAAGCTGAGATGGCTGAATGGCTTCTATTCCCCATTTGCTCTTTAATGGTTTCTCTTTCTTGCTTCCTGTTTTCTTTGTGATAGTTTTTGAAGATTGCAAACCAGCCCAGGACGAAATAGCAAAAGCAACAGGAAATGATAATCCTGTGAATTCTGACCTTGAACCTGGTGATTTGTGTGCCAATGAGGAGGAAAAGAACGCAGCAAATACAGAGTGTGGTGCCAGTGGAGGTAAGATTGGCTCAGTCAGGGACAAGGATTCAATTACTCACCTGAAGTCTTTTAACAGAAATGTTTGCCCTTTCCCTTTCCTTTGGCTAGCAAAGTCTCCTTGTGCTTTTTTTTCTTTCCTGACTTGTGAAAAATCAGGTGATGACTAGCTGGCATCTGTAGTCACGTATAATTAATGCTTTTTTGGTAGTTAATTGGTTCTAGTAGAAGAATCCAGGCCGTGAAAAAAGTGAGTCAGGAAATAGCTGTGGAAAGCAGGTATCTAGTGATACCTGTCCATGTCCATGTGCTTCCTGGTCGTGTGCAGCCTCCTTGGGAAATGCCTTGGTTCCCAGGGCAGGAATCAACCCTCTCTTATTCCCTGGTGTAATTACAGAATCCAGAGGAAACGGAATGTTCTTTGTCTCTTCTGTGCATATTTCACATGAGCAATTTGTCAGCTATTTCTGACTTTTTGAGTGCCACTGTCAAGCTTATAGGTGTTGCACAGACACAGGAGCTCCCTGCAGGTGGGGAGAGAGGCAGAGCAGACAGGACAAGCATGACTGGCCTTGCATCGACATTTTTAGTTAAATTCTTTATGCCAGATGCCAGAACAGCAGTAGTAACAACACAGTCAGAGCCCAGGGGTGTGAAGAGAAGCAGCACAGCAAGGTCTCTGTGTGTGCCAGGCTGGTGTCCCTCGCTGCCGGGCAGAAGTGGCACCTTTGGCACTGACCCTGTGAAGCCCCCCACACTGACACGGCGCTGTCACCCTCTGCTTATTTCCTAACAGCACCGGATGGAAGCGTCTCGGCAGAAGGGAGGAGAAGCCCTGACGTGCAGCGGGCAGCAGAAGGGAGGAGAAGCCCTGATGTGCAGCAGGCAGCAGGAGGGAGGAGAAGCCCTGACGTGCAGCGGGCAGCAGGAGGGAGGAGAAGCCCTGATGTGCAGCAGGCAGCAGGAGAAGGGCAGGTGGCGGGGCCGGGACGGGCCCTGGAGCAGGGCGGTGCTGCCGAGGGAGATGCGCGCAGCCGAGAGGGCGCAGGAGAAGCTGCACTGGCCCGGGCAGGAGCGGGGGCTGCCCCGGAGGAACCCGCACCTGAGGAACGAGCCCTGGCACAGGAACATCCCGGGGGAAAGGGAACGGGGCAGGCAGGGAAGCTGGGCACAGAGGGCACACCGGGGGAGCAGGGGGTGCTGGTGGAGGGGATGGAGAGAAAGGTGGCACTGGGACAGCCGGGAGCCGGGGGACAGCGGCCAGCTGGGGCACCGCCGGGACGGGGGGCAGACAGAGCCGTGCCCCAGGGGCAGGAGGGGGCTGGGGGCACCACGGAGGAGGAGGAGGAGGCTGCAGAGGAAGGCCTCGAGGGAGCAGTAGGGCCGCCAGCAGAGGAGGAGGAGGAGGGTGAGGCAGTGTCCGAGGCGGGGCAGGCCCGGGGGCAGGGAGGGGCTGCAGGGACGGACACTGCGGTGGGTGCTGTGCCACAGGGACAGGAGGCTGCGCTGGATGCTGCCCTGGCAGCAGGGGGGATTGCCAGGGCTGTCGGCCCTGAAGGAGAAAAGGCTGTGGAAGAAGACATTTCTGAAGGGGAGGAGGCTATGGGGAAGCCTGGGGCTCTCTGGGAAGCACCAGGGGATATGGAAACAGGAGAAGCAATGTCTGGACGGGAAGGGTTTGTAAAGCCAAGTGAGATTTCCCAGCTGAAAGCGCCAGGGGAGGAGTGGATGGAGAGGGGGAGCACAGCGCTTGAAAATGCTCAGGCACGGGAGGTGGGAGGGAACGGTCTCCAGAGGGGGGAGGACACGATGGAAAAGTCTGTGGAGCCTGACAAAGGTCCTGTAGTGGAAGTGGCACCTGGGCTGGGGGCACTGGGGGGTGCTCGGGGGGATCCTGTCACTGAAGGGTCATCACAAGCGGAGGAGACGCCGGCAGCGCAGGAGGAGGAGGAGGAGGAGGGTGCAGCAGCAGCACTTGGGATTGGAAACCCGTCTGAGGGCAGCAAAGCAGGGACAGAGGGAGCAGGGGAAGGGAGAGCCGCAGGAGAGGTGGTGGGAGGGTCTGCAGGGGC
>VWZP01008291.1:112079-147340 GCA_013396995.1 Dicaeum eximium | reverse complement strand
AAGGGCGGCGCTCGGGGAGTCTGGGGGGGCCGGGGAAGGGCTGGCCGGCGAGGCCGTGGCTGGTGGGCGAGCGGTGGAGCAGGAGGCAGCCCGAGGGTGCGAGGGCAGGGCAGCGGTGCCGGCGGGGGCCCAGGGCCGGGACCAGGCGGAGCGGGCACCGCTCGGGTCCCCACGGCACCGAGTAGGGCTTGGAGCGGGGTCGCTGGAGGAGCAGCCGAGCGCAGCAAGCGCTCCGAGCAGCCCTGCCCGTGGGGACGGGGCACCGAGGGCGAGAGCAGGGTCGGCAGGAGGCGAGGGGCTGTGCCCGGGCACCCCGCCGCAGCTGGCAGCTCCAGGGACAGCGACAGCGCGGGGCGAGCACGGGCGGCAGGAGGGGCTGGTGGAGCGGGCAGGAGCGAAAGCGAAGGGGGAGCAGCCCAGCCCCTGGGGAAACACGAGAGAGGGCGAGGGTGGCTCGGCGAGTGCAGGGAGCGCTGCCGGAGCCGGGACGAGGAAGGACAGTCCGGTCGCGGGGAGCCCAGGTGTCCTGGCAGCCGCTGGCGGGGGCGAGAGGAGCCGCAGTCGCCGCCAGGTGAGTCCTGCGTGGCTCCGCTCTGGCCCCAGCAGTGCCCGGGCTGATTCCTGTCAGAGACAGGGATGCACCACCTCGTCCCGTTCCCTATCCAGTCCTTAAATGTCTGCTGATGGTAGCTGGGTGGAGGGATGAGAAATCCTTTTGGGTGGCGGCTTCTGCATTGTTTCCTATTCCCGAAAATCCCGTGGAAATAGATCCCGTCGCTGTGGCACTAATTCGCACAGCCCCCCTGCCCTCCCTCCTACCCACATGTCGCAGTTGTGGTGGCATCGGGTGAGCCCTGGGAGCACTCGGCTGCCCTATCACTCTGGCCTCTCCTCGTAGGAGATGTCACAGGAGAGCCTCAGCAGCTCCGGGTTCAGCAGGTTTCCTGCGATGTTTGGTCATTGTTTTGTAGGACAGTGCATACCCGGATCCACTCGTCGTGTCCTCAGAACAGCCTCAGGATGGGGAGGAAACTCTGCTCTGAGGTTTTCTGCAGCTCCTCAGCGCCGTGTCCTGCAGTGCACTCGGCTGGCCATGGGTTTGTGCGGTTGGGATGTCACCCTCTCTTCTCTCCGTGGTACCTCAGCCCCTGTCGCGTTTCATGGAGCAGCTCCTCAGCTGACCACTAAAGCAGCTCATGTTTGCCAGCCCAGGCAGCAGCCCCCTTTGGAAGGGTGAAGGCAGCAACCACAAGGATTGTTCCACAGCCGTCTGGCTTGTTTTTCTTGAAAACTGGAGAAATTCTGGACTGACTGAAGTTCCCCTCCTGCCCTAGGCACCGCTTGCTCCTGTGGGTGGTCGGGGCTTTTATCCTGGGATCTTCCTCACTCCATGTTAGGGGAGGGGACCCTCCTGCCCTGTGCCAGGGGGAAGTGGGGGGCTTCCCTCCCCTTGGGGGTCCAGGCTTGCTGCTGGCCACACTTAACGGCATTCTCGGCACGTGGAAATGTTGAAATCTGTCAAATCAGAAGAATTCTAACAAGTGTTTGTAAATGCATAAAGTTTGTGACGAGTGTAGCTTCGAGCCAGATCTTATGAGCTCTCAGCGATCCCTTCACACCCGGAACAGCCCAGCTACCCGGACGGCTTCAAAATGAGCAGGATGGCTCTTGTGGCGGTGTTTGAAACAGAAAAGGGTTTAATAGGAAACAAAATAACAAACTCTTTACAGAGAAAAGCCGGGCCAGGGCAAGAGATGCTTGCTCCTGCTAAGCACCCCACAAAAGCCATCAAATCTTTTGTTCTGTCCTTTTTCTACCTAATAGCCCAGGCAGGACCTCCTGGCCCCAGTCCAATCGGACAGCCCCAAGTTTGAGGCGAAGGACAAAGGGTCCTATGAGATGTCCCTGTACCGATTTCGAAGAGAAGTTTCTGTAGTCTTTGCCTTTTTTAGAAGACAAAGAGTACCTGGAAATTCTCTTGTAATTTGGTCACCCCGTCAACAGGAGACACACTGCTACAAGTCTGGTCTGCTTTTGCTGGAGTCCCTCAGGAGAGGTCCATGGAAGCTCAGCTGAGGCTGCCAGCAGGGTGGTCAGGTTAGAGCTGTCTCAGCCAGGTGCTGGCTGCCCATCTGTGCTGCCCAGGGCTCTCCTCAGCTCTGCTGCTCCTCTGGCAGCACTGGGCCCTCAGGACCCTTCTGGGCCGGGCACCGGGGCTGGGTGTGCAGCAGCCTCCAGGCACTCTGAGCTTGGTGGGCACAGCAGACTCAGCCCCACGCAGTGGGGGACTGTGACTGCGTTTTCAAGTAGGGAAAAGACACTGAAATGAGCAGGGGTTTGAGTGAATTGGTGCTGTGAGTCACTTCAGATCAATAACATGGAGCTGGAAACTCCAACGTGATCGAATGGTTGCTGTATGTTTGCTCCTGGAGACGTTCCTGTACTAGAGGTGGTTGCATTTGTCCAGTCTGCACACTGCTGAGGACTGTCTCAGAGGGCTGTGTTTTCTGTGTCCACATCTGCACCTTCACTCAGGCCTATTAAATACCTGTACCAGTCTGTGCAGCTTCTTCAATTTGTGCCAGTGGTTTAATGTAGGAAAAACCCCTGCCAGTGCAGCAGGGCCTGAGCTGCAGTGTCTGTCTCTGCTTGCCAGTGGGCTGGCTGATGCTGGGCTGAGTGTTTGTGCCACTGAAGCTGCCCCTCTAAAGCTCCAGCCTGGGCTGTGGGCACACCTGGGCGTTTGGATGGCAATTCCAGGGTTACAGGTGAGCAGAGACAGAGAGGGATGCAGGGATTTGCCTTTGCAGAGATTCCCTGGAAGCACCTCTGGGGCTGCAGGAGACCCAGGGCATCAGAGAAGGCCTTGATGAACAGAGCAGTGGGGCTGTAAGGAACTGGAATACTGACAGCTCATTATTTAACATTCTTGAAATATTTATAAGTGACACTTACGTGTATGGTTGTAACAGTTGGGGGAAAGAATCCTGTGGTTAGGAACACATGTGGACTTCCAAAACATTGCTGTCCCTGTCATTTGAGCAGGCAGAAGTTTGGTAATAAGCAAAACCATGGAAATGGATAATTGTATAGGTTTGGAAAAGCTTCCCATGGTCCTTTCTGCTCTCCTATATGGTGCTAATTAGTAATTAACTTCAAAGTGAAAAGTAGGTTGCACTTAGGGAAAAACAAGATGTGCAGCAAAAAGAAAAAAAGAGACTAATTATTAAAGTGAGCATATGTGAGCAAAGCAAACTATCCAACAGTGCTGCCACTGGCAAAACTCATTCTTGGCTCATCAGGAAGGCTTTTGTAACTCCCTCAAGTGTCAGGTATTTTCAGTTGCCTGTCACTGGCTGCTGATGGTTGTGCTCAGATATGTCTCACACAGCTGGAACCTGGTGACGTTCCACAGCTGAAGAGATGCATTTCATCAGTTTAAAACATGCCAGCTGTGTGCTGCGGACACGGCATGGGAAAAGTTTGAAGTCTAGCTGCTGGAACTGGGCCCCAAGCCTGGCATTGCTGGCAGATCTGTGGAATGGTGACTCACAGACACCCCCAAGGACACCGGGTGGGGACAGCACGGGCAGCTCGTCCATCTGTCTGGAACGAGGGCTGCAGGGTGGGCTGGGAATTGCCTGAGTGGCTTTGGGGCTCAGCTTTACAAACCAGACATGACCGACCCTTCTGCTGCTCCGTGGGGCTGAGCCTCGCAGGCAGCCCTTCTGTGCTGGGCCAGCTGTGCTGTGCTGTGCTGGCTGTCCTATGCTGTCCTGTGCTGTGCCAGCTGTGCTGTGCTGTGCCAGCTGTGCTGTCCTGGCTGTCCTGTTCAGTCCTGTGCTGTGCCAGCTGTGCTGTGCTGTGCCAGCTGTGCTGTCCTGGCTGTCCTGTTCAGTCCTGTGCTGTGCCAGCTGTGCTGTCCTGTTCTGTCCTGGCTGTCCTGTTCTGTCCTGTGCTGTGCTGTCCTATCCTGGCTGTCCTGTTCTGTCCTGTGCTGTGCCAGCGGTGCTGTGCTGTGCCAGCTGTGCTGTCCTGTGCTGTCCTGGCTGTCCTGTTCAGTCCTGTGCTGTGCCAGCTGTGCTGTGCTGTGCCAGCTGTGCTGTCCTGTGCTGTCCTGGCTGTCCTGTTCAGTCCTGTGCTGTGCCAGCTGTGCTGTGCTGTCCTATCCTGTGCCACGCTGTGCTGTGCTGGGGAATGTTGGGACCAGCTGCAGGGATGCCAGGCTCACTTCTGGCTGCTGTCCAAAGCCTTGTCTGGTTGGACACCAGATTGTTTTAATCTAATCACCTACTGCTGATATGTTAAACAATTTAAAACATCGCTACAGCTGCCAGGCACTGGCAGGTCTCCAAAGCAGGGTAAGAATCCTCTTAACATCTCATTCTTGGTAAATATATAAAGTGTGCTGGGGCTTCTCTGGGAACAGCACAGGCTACTTGCACTCCCACAAACTGCTCTGGGTCATGTTATAATTTACATTTTTCAGAGTTTTTTGTTTGTTTTTCTAACTGATCACTCCTATGAAACACGTTTTCCCCCTGAGCCTGATTTTCTTCTATAGAGAGCAATTAAGTAAGACATTGTGTCCTTCAAGGAACTGGTAATTTTAATTAGTATTAAAATTATTTTCAAGCACTTGTCTTTTTAAAGAGCTTTTAAATGAAAAAAGTTTTGCATTCTGATTTTTTTTGTTGTTGTTTCCATGTGTTCCCCTCTGACATGTTCTGAGAAGGTGCTCAGGGCTGACACCAGCAGCTCAGGTATCAGTGAGTACACAGAGGCATTAATGCACATGAAATTTGCTTCCATGCTTCACTTTTGTTTCTCTAATCCAGTTTAGTTTCTGGTTTTCAGGCCCAGTCACTGAATGCAGAGTCACTGCATGGTTACTTTAAGCAAGGGAAAAAGACAGAATGCAGAGATATTTGTAAGAAAAAAATTCCTGTTGAAAAAGAATCAGTGCTGGCACTGATATTTCAGATCCTTTCTGCACCAATGGTGTTTCTGGGCAATGCAAAGACCAAGGAATGAGACCTAATCTCTGTCCCCCCTCTTTCATCAGCTTTACTCCCTGCCTGTGGTTCTGTAGCTCGGCCATGTGGAGCAGATCATCATCTGGCCAGTTACAGTAAGGTGGGCGATTTTCATCAGCATCCCAGCTGCAGCTTCTCCTGCTGCTCTGCCCCTCTTCCCTCACAGCCTGCACACTGCCAGCCCTTGCTTGTACATCTAGACAGAATACAACAGATTTCCTCCAGCTGTAGACAAGCCTGGGTGTTGTTTTTTTGTGGTTTGCTGGAGCTTTATAGTTCCTCTTGTTCAGCTCCTTCCATGGAAACCCTGTGACTTCTTGGGCCAGGAGATTGCAGACAGGCTCCAGCAGGTTTCCTTGTGAGACCCATCCCAGGTTTTCCTGTGTATTTATTCTATTTCTATTTCATTTCTATTCATTTCTACTGTCCCAGCAGCTGCTGGTGCAAACGGAGCAGCACCTGAGACAGGAGCCCAGCAGAGCAGTGGTAGCCACTGACTGGTACCAGGGGCAGTGCTGGGAGAGCTGTGACAGCTTCTCCCCGTTCAACTTCCCAGCAAGCAAAACAGAACAAACAGAACATTACCTCTAAGCTTTGCTTAGTGTAATCTTCCCCATTTTTATTGCTTCAGCACTACTGAAGTAATGGCAGGGTGCCAGAAGCACTGTCAGAGCCCACCATGCAGTCACAGCTCCTGTGTGTCACACTGCTCGGGGCCTCATGGCAGGGATCATGGCTGTAGCAAAACAACATCCTCAATAACGTCACAGAAGCCTGGAAACACTGACTCCTGCTCAGCCAGGAAGGCAGCTCTGCCTTGGCCACACAGACGGTATTACAGATAAATTCTGTTCATTTGAAAAGAGACCCCAGAAAGTAACAGCACGATTAACTCTGTAGCTGCTTCTGCTGCCCTGCTCTATTCTCTTTCAATGCCCCATGGTCAGAGCTGCTGCTGCAGGGCACGGGGTGCTCAGCTCAGGGAGATGAGGAAGCAGAGTGCAGGACAGGGGTGTTTGCCATCACCACTGAAGCTGCTCAGTCCAGGGACCTCAGTGTGACACTCGGGGCTCTGTGTGGTGGCCGGGCTGGGGCGGGTGGACGCTCCCTCGCTCAGCTGCTGTCCTCCAGGCTGCCGCTGCAGGAGTGGAACCTCATGGTGCTCAGGGGGTCGGACACATAGCCTGCAGGAGCAGAGGGGTCTGTGCAGCTGGCACAGGGCGCTCCCCAGCCCTGTCCCACAGTGCCAGCCCCACAGTGCCAGCCCCACAGCCCGCCCAGGGCTCCCGGAGCTCGGGGAGCACTCGGCAGGAGCTCACCGTTCTTGTCCACGGCGGGGTACTGGAAGCTCCTTCTCATGTCCTCCAGAGACAGGCCCTGAGAAGGGGGCTGCCCAGTGCTGCAATTTAAACAGGAGCTGTCAGTTTAGGGAGGACTGAGGGTGGCACAGCTCCAGACCAGGAGAACTCTTTTCCCAGAATGGAAGGAAAGAACAGTATCATGAGACTCAGCCTGGGGCCCGGCCACAGCATTTGAGTAAACAAAAAGCAAGAAAAAGTCATGGCCTGCTGGCACTCAGTTACCCTTCTCAGAGTAACTGCCCTCAAATACCTCATTTGGGGCTTCACAACTGCCTCTGAATTGGGAACAGTTCCAGGCATCAATCCGGGGTCATTGACATGTATTTTATGTGTCACTGCTGAAAGGTTCTTGCAAATACATTTCTCAGGCAAAGAAGATTGTGGAATTATCTTCCAGTCATGGACCCAGCCCACTGTCCTGCCAACATGTGGTTCATCCCTGATCCCAGAGATGAGAGCTGCTATGTTTGCCCTTGAAATCAGTTCTCCCAGTGGTAGGCTACAATACCTCAGGTGTTCACTTAATGGCACAATAATACAGAACCCATGTGTGTCCCTGCCTTAAAAAACATCAGGAGTTCTTACCGTTCTGTAGCCATGAAAGGAGTGATAGCCAGCGTTTAGGGTGTACCTGGTAGGAACAGTCCCAGCAGTGCTGACTCCCACAAACCCCTGTCAGGCTGTTCCTTACATGGCTGTCTCCTGCCTCTGTACCTGCTGGAAGGCTCTGGATTCTGTCTGTCTGTCTGTCTGTCCCTCTGTCCCTTCCCTTCTCAGCAGGGACACTTTCACCTTGCCTGCTGCCCTCCCAAGGCAGGCTGGGCGCTGTGGCAGACAGGTGACGGCACAGGTGCCGTGCTGGGCCATCTCCCAGCAGCCCAGCCTATTTGTTCTCTTCCCTGGTGCCCTCCCAAGGCAGGCTGGGCGCTGTGGCAGACAGGTGACGGCACAGGTGCCGTGCTGGGCCATCTCCCAGCAGCCAGAATTTTGCCTCTCCCGTTCCCCGGTGTCGGGGAGCCCCGAGCCCCGAGCCCCTGGCCGTACCCACCCGTGGGGCCAGGCTGCACCGGCCCGCGCGTTCACCGCGTACTCCAGCTCGAACCGCGAGCGCAGAGCGGCCACGTGGCTGCGGCCGGGGCCACCGCGGGCCACCAGGCAGTCCGAGGAGGACGACGGGGACAGGGACCCGCTGCTGTTGCTGGAGGCTGGAGACATTAACTGGATTAAAAAAAACAAAGGTACCGTTATGGGGTATTTACAAGTCCTTTCTCATCTCTCTCTCACAAGTCGTATCCCACTTTTCCTTGGACTTTTCCAGCAGCTCCAAAGCCACCGCTGTCCTCAGCTGCTGCCGCTGTCCCTGTCCCCACCTGCACTCCCACCTGTTTGCACACACCTCCCCTGCTGGGAGCCAGATCCTCACCTCAATATTGCACAGACACTCCTCTAACTTTGTGACAACTTCTGAAAACTCTGGTCTCCCCTGTGAACACAACAGGAAAACCAGGGCTGGGTTAAAAATGGACGGGGGCAGATCTGATGTGATTAGATTGACACACAGGGAAGGGATGAGTCACAGTCCCCCTCATTTCCCCTCTCTGAATTTCATGGCATAGCTGTCAGTCTGTTTGGCAAACTGATGAAATCTCCAAGTTCAGTGCTGAGCTACAACATGAAGGCATGTGTGCATATTCATCTGCAATTCATCTCTTTTTCTGTAACAATTAGACCTGAGCTAATGATGACTAGATCACAAAAATACCATCAAGAAATTATTGGCTCTGCTCTTTAGGCTGACTTTCACTTTGCCCATGAACAGGACTGCAGACACAGCAGAGAGGAGCAGAGGACGAGTTCCTGGCCAACCTGCCTGTGTGGCCATCCCCCTCCCTCCCTTGTCCATGAGAGGTGCACTAAATAAAACTAAATGTTTACTTCTTTACAGAGCTCAGCCCTAGGCCTTATGGCAAATTCTCTGGCTCTAATTAAAGCTCACAAACCCAATTAGCCAAGGAAAAAGGCTTCTCAGGAGATGCTGCTAATCTTCTGATCACCAGCTTGCCTTTGGAAACAGCTGCTGTCAAAAGTTTCTGGGAAACAGATGTTCAAATACCTGATAAATAGAAACAGGGACATGGCACGTGGGAACTAGTTTTCAGCCAGGATGGGCCTTGAATGAAATTAAGGACAAATAAAAGGATACATTTGCGCACTCGGAGGCAATTCATGGCCATCCAGCAAAACCGCTACAGGTATAGTTCATTTCCTGCCTTTTTTTTCTTTAAACTGAGCAGATCTTGTGGAGAATTTTAACCTGTGAACACTCAATGAGCCCCAAAACTCACAATTTTCCCATAACAAATGGTAGCAAAGCATTCTTAGTAAAGCAAAATAGAGCCTAATAAAGACCAGTAGCAAAAAACCTTTAATGAAGATAATTTTGACAAGATTTTGCTCACATCTTGTGCAAAGTTCTGGCTATTAATGGGCTGATTGAGCCATCAAGTGTTTTATGGTTCTGTCCTGAAGCTCTAAAACACTGGCAAGATGCAATGACATTGGAGTTGCACTGATGGGTGACAAACTGCTGTGGGACTCTGAGAAGATGGTTTCTCCTTACAGGGGCTGTGGGAGTGCTGAAAAGGCACAGGGGCTGCACCCATCTCAATGCCTGCTTAAGTCAGCACCTTAATATGACCCCTTATTAATGAACCTGAAATGAATGTGTGTTACACGTTGTCATTAGCCATTCCTTACAAAAATCTGAGAGCAGCAAGGAATTTTATACTCATTTTGTGACAACTCAAGTCATAATCAGGCATTACGTGATTAATTAAGTTTTGTTGAAAGGCTAAATGTTAATTTACTTTCCTCCTCCATTCATCAGCTCTCCTGTATTTCCTGGCACACCCCCTTGTCTGCCTGGGGGCTTTCTGCAGTGACCCTTCCCACGGAGCTGATTCTAAGGCTGTCAGCCAGAGCCAAGTTCCCATTTTCCCTTTGCTGGGGGCACTCACCTCAGGACAGGCATTCCAGCCCCTCATCAGCAGGGCAGAGATGGGCTTGGGGATGGAGTAGCCGATGGGGGGGCGGATGTGGTGGTAAGCCATGTCTGCTGCTGCTGCCGCTGCAGGGACAGCCAGGGACACCCGTCAGCAGCACAGTCACACCAGCCCCAAGAACACCCTGCCAGCACTGAGACCTGTCAGCAGCACAGTCACACTGACCGAGGAACACCCTGCCAGCACTGAGACCTGTCAGCAGCACAGTCACACCAGCCCCAGGAACACCCCTACCCAGCCAGAGACACCGTCAGCAGCAGAGTCACATCAGCCCCAGGAACACCCTGCCAGCACTGACACCCGTCAGCAGCACAGTCACACTGACCCCAGGAACACCCCAACCACCACTGACACACCTGTCACCACCCACAGTCACCCCAACCCCAGGAACACCCCTCTCAGCACTGACACACCTGTCAGCACCCAGCACTGAGACACCCGTCAGCACCCACATCACCCCAACCCCAGGAACACCCCTCTCAGCACTGACACACCTGTCAGCACCCAGCACTGAGACACCCGTCAGCACCCACATCACCCCAACCCCAGGAACACCCCTACCCAGCAGGAATGGAATCCTGCTGCTGAGCCATCCAACCAACGAATAAAGGCTGGATGGAGGCTGGAGGTTAAAGGAGGCTTTTGCCATCAGCCCAAGAGCAGACTGAGATGCCCATGGCCATGGCCACAGGCCCACCTCTGGTCACAGGCCAGACAGCAGTGAGGGGCTCACTGGCAGAGGGGGCTGAGCCCTCCCTCCTTGCCCATGCTGGCTCTGACCACGTCCTGAAGTGCTCTTCTCAGAACAACTCTTGTCAGAATCTCAGGAGAGCAAAGTGCAGCCCTGGGAATGTTGCTCTGCTGCTGGATACCCCCCTCTCCCCCAGTCTGGGGATGCTGAACTGAGGTGCACCAAGGAGATGCACCAAGGACTGGCTTTGCAATCCCAACAATCATGTGAGAGACAGACACCCTGTGGTCACAGTGTCTTGTTCCTAGTCCTAAACCTAGATAGGAGAGTTCTGTGCTCCTCACCAAATGCAGTATCTTCCCACTCAATAACACACTTCAGTACGATATTGGTTAAAGTTACACAGTGTAATTCAGTGTGATATTGGTTAAAGTTACACAGTGTAATTCAGTGTGATATTGGTTAAAGTTACACAGTGTAACTACTTCTCGACTTTAGAGACATTTAAAATACGAATGCATTGAGCACGTTACCTGGTTTCAGGTGAGCAAATGGGATCTCCCCTGTGAGAAGCTCCCAGAGGCACAGAGCATAGCTGAAGACATCGGCTTTGATGGTGTACCTCGTGCACTGGGTGAACACCTCAGGGGCCATCCAGCGCAGGTTCTGCACACCAGCAAACAGCAGTCACACCTTAGCCGTGTTTGCTTCCTCACACAAGCACGTATTCCTGTATTTGTATGTTTGTTTTCCTTTGTTTCCTCATTTCCTGCCTCCATCACTCCATAAAATGATTGTTAATCCGCCAGGAGAAGCTTTCACCTGGCTGGCCAGACCGAGTCAGTGTGTTACTGTGCTTGATGTGCACCTGCATTGGCTTGGGGCTGTCTCAGCTCCACAGAGCCAGGCTGAGCTGGCTTTAACACCACAGTAGGGTGAGAATCAGAACAGAGCCCCAGGCTCAGGGTCTGGAGACTCCACCACGGGGTCTGAGGGATCTGTGCACACACACACATACAGTGGGGGTTACCTGCTGCTCCAGCTGCAGGAGTCACAGCTGACAACAGCTGCACTGGGCTGGGTCAGCTCTCCTGGGATCTCCCTGCAGAGCCCAGCTCTGAGGCTGCTCCACAAGCAGCCCCTCTCTGCCTGGGCTGACGGGTTCAGGGTGGACTTTTAGAGCCCTTGTGCTCCTCACTCTCCACCCACACAGCGAGTGCCACCACAGAGTGTTAAAGAGCTGGTTTCCATGGCCCGGGGTAGCACCACCATCCTCTGGCACTGCCCCCTCCATCCCACCCACATGAACAGCTGGATGGTGTGAGCATTCTGGCCATGGAGTGACACACAGGACACATCTGGACTCAAACCCATGAAGACAACAACTGTCTTGTAAATCTGACTGTGAGCAAGGCACTGGCGTGAGGAAAAGAGCTGGGAAATAAGGGAACCAGTGCTGAGTAACTGTTAGAAAAAGGAATCACCTGCCAACAGCACGTGAGTGGGGAAGAGCGGATTAAAAGTAACTCTTTAGTAAGGAACTGGAGCAATAGAGCTCCAAAGACAGCCTTATAAAGCATTGTTTTCTGCTGCAGATATATATTCCCTCATCTCTGCTACTGAAGACAGAAGAAAAAAATAAAACCAAGACAGAAACATTGAGAGAAATGAAATACTACACCTGTCCATCTTTTCTTACAAACATATTTCCAATGTCTTCTCCTAAACTTTGTTTGCCTGTATGTTTGATTTTAATTATGTGGAACAAAACAAGAAACAAAAGAAACAAACCCCAGGTTGTTTTGTCATGTTGTCTTCATCCAGGGATTGCAGAAATCGAGATTCTGAAACAGAGCAAGGAAAATAATTACTCTCAGGCCAATACAGACACACACCTTATTACACAAAAGTCCTACCTTTAGTACAATTCCACAGGGCCCTCTCAGTAAGCACATGTTTAGTTTTAGAGAATTTGGGGTTAATTTATAAGTGTTTCATAAAAACTCCTTACCTCCAAAATCAGCAACTACTGCATGACCATCTTCATACAGGAGAATATTGTGACTGGGGAAAAAAAATACTACAGGCAATTATTTGATAGTGTCTTAAAGATGGTGAAAATGTTATAGTTTATGGGTCATAGCTAAACATTTGAGTTCAAATCACCTCCTTGGGTAGCTAAATGTCCATAGATATGTCTCATATTTACTGTTAGAAAGTGCACATTACCCCTGAGAGGGCAAACCAACTTTGATTGGTTTGACTGAGATGCACGCAACAAATCCACAGAGAGACTTTCAGAAATCAGCAACAAAACCACAGGGTTTCAAACAAAATGGAAACTTGGGGAAAGACCCACAAGCTGCTTTAGCCAGGTCACAAGCTGTCAGCACTTCTGGAGGTGGAGGTTTCCCTGCCCCAGCCCCTGCCCCTTCACGGCTCTGCAAGGTCTGGGCAAACCACAGCAGAAGGAATGGACACAACCATAAAAAACTAAAACTAAACATAAATATCTCAGGATATTTATCAAATGCTGACTGAGCCAAAAAACATTCAGAAGAGTGAAAAGTGTATGAAAAACAGAAATGAAAAAGTTGGCAAGAGTTCACATGAGGAGGGGAAATGGAAGTAATATTGATGGTCTCAGCCAAAAGCACAACTTGCTCATATTAGAGCTGTGGGTACAAACAGGAACAGTCAAGTGAGGAACACAAATTTTACCAGATAACAGTCTTAGGACAGAAAAAATTTAAGTTCTCCCAAGCAGGACTCCCACAAATCACTTCTTCAAGATTTCCACCTTCCTCTAAACCCAACCCTTGGGATGATAAATTTAATCATAAAAATGTAACCATGACTCACTTGATTTATATTCGATCTGATTTTAGCTCTCATATGGACTTTCCATCAAAATATTGATGTGATTTTAGTATGACATGTGGAATTGTTTTGAGACCCACACCACATGCCAAATGAAAGTATGAATCAAACACAGGGGTGAACTAGAGGGACTCTTGAAGGCTGTGCCTGGGCTGGATGTAGCTGCACAAGCCATACAAAGCTACAGACTTTGCTTTGGTATTTGCTCAAATTTGGCCTCTGCCAGCAGGGACAAAAATTATCACCATGTCTCAATGTGAAAAAACTGCACTGAGCCCTGGCTTCAATCTATTCCAGGATTGTGTAGACTTGAATAAATCCAACTAGATAAATCAAGACATAATCCAGACCTAGGCTGCCCATTTTTGTGGAGAAGCAGAGAAATCAATTGAAATTTCCTTTCTCCTCATGGCATGTATCAGCTTTTCATAGAATCACAGAGTCTTTGAGGTTGGAAAAGAAGTCTCCAAGATCACAGAGTCCAAGGTGTGACCAGTCCCCACCTTGTCCCCAGCCCAGAGCACTGAGTGCCACCTCCAGTTGTTCCTTGGACACCCCCAGGGATGGGCACTCCACACTGCCCTGGGCAGCCCCTCCCAATGCCTGACCCCTCTTTCAGTGAAGAAATTCTCCCTGATGCCCTCCCTGAACCTCCCCTGGCCCAGGATCTGACAAACAGTGCTGAAATGCTCATCTTGGTGCTGCGTGCATTGATGGGCACATCTGAGAGCAGGAAGCAGGTTCTGGGAGGGTCTTGTCAGTCTGGTACCTCCAGGGAACAATACAGTTACTGATTCTTTTCTTTTTTAAAGTAAAAAATACACCCCAGAGAAATAAGGCTTGGAAGGTACATCTTAATAATGCTGTTCTTGCCTCAGTGGTGCTTGAAAATTTGAAAACCTCAGATGAAAGAGGCACTCTTGTGTTTTGAGAAATACAGCAAGAAAAATCCAAGCCAAACTGAGCTGGCAGAAGACTAATACTGAGTTCAGCAGAATCAGAAATTAATTGTTTTCTGCTAAGGTCATGGAGGGATTGCAGTGGTGAGAGCAGGCATTGTTCTCTTTATGAAACCATGGAAGGAAGAAAAGGAGGTAAGAATGAGGAGTGTGCAATCATCCTGGGTGTGTGAAAGGATGTGGCTCTGGGCTCTGCCAGGCACAGGGGCTTCTCTCTGCCATGGCAAGTGACAGCTCAGCAGGTGCCTTTCCCAGGGACTCGGGCCATTAAAGATCTTTCTGCCTTTAACATGCTGTGGGTGTAATGAAAAGGAATGGATATTTTAAGATTTCACAGGGGATATTTCAACAAAGAGGAGTCCCAGACTCCGTCCTCATTACCACCAGGCTGCCATCCTCTCTTTCATCTCCCCCACCAAGCAGCTCTCAGAAGTGCTCACAGATAGTCAGAGTCATCAAAAGCAGGTCAGCTGCTCAAAGGCTTCCTCCAGTCACCTTCAGCTGTTATGGCTTGAATTAAATGCATAATAAAATGGTCTCTCTTTTATTAAAGTGCTATAATCATCATGGCTGCCATCCCTCACCATGGTGTAAGTAGTAATAGGTTGATGCATGTCACCCTTTCTGATGGCTGTCAGAAGTGAAAAGCAAAATAAAACTCCCAATTATTCTTCAAATGGAAGGATAACCCCTTTTCCAGGGTACAGACATGAAACATTAATTTTCTTCTCTATTCTGTCAAGCCATATTGCAGGTTTATTTAATGCATTATGTGCACTGCATTAGATTTCAGAACCCACAAAGGTGGTTATGAGTTATGTGAAAATTTAAGGTAAAAAATATGAGGCTCCTGTGAAGCCACTGCCAAAACGTAACACAGAATTTCACTCTTAGTCTTTCTCTTAAGCTGTTGCAAAGATTTTCATCTGGTAATTGTGCCTGTGGGTTGCTGGGACTCATGCTGCAAACACGACTCCTGCTCCTGCACTAAACTTTCAGAAGCTGAGCTCTCTCAGGAGCACACATCAATGGCCCCAACAGCCCTGGAGCACATTATCTTCTGACCCTCACAAATACGTTCTGTGTGAGTTCTGTGGGGCTTTACAGCTCTCTAGGAAGATACTGGTTTGGGTTTTCTTTTGTGAAAATCATTAATTAAAGTCTTTTGGTGCAGAGCTGCTCTCCAGAGCTGCTCTTGGCAGAGCCCCCAAGGCATGGAGCTGTGAGCATGGAGCACTGTGAGGGCTGAGCCTCGGCTGCCCTGGAGCAGTTCCAGGCTGCAGTCAGGCATGGGGCTCCTGGCTCGTGCCATGCCTCAGAAGGAAGGCTCTGCCTGGAACAATGCAGGTTTGTGGCCTGGAAGGACTGGGCAGGATGCAGGAGGAGCTCCAAGGATGGTGGAGGATGCCACTCCAGCGTGCCTGTTGATCTCGAGGGCTCACAGAGCTAAGGACCATGCTTTGGCTCCAGCAAAAGGATCATTTCCACCTCCAGTCATGCAATCAGGGCAGCTCAGGTATTTCATCTCTGTTGCTGAAATGTGGACAAGCCTGGTTCCAGAGCTAGAGGAGCAAGAACAGGCTTTTCCCTGCAGGCACAGCTTTTCCCTGCAGATACCGAGGCCCCAGTGCTCCCACTGGGATGCCACCAAAGAGAGGGATGAGTGCCCAGTCCCTGCAAGATGCCAGCTCCCAGAGGGGAGCAATCAGAGCTGCTTTAGCTGCAACAAACAAACCCAGCAAACCCAGAAGCGTGCCAGCTCAGCGACTGTGGGGAAATATTTACAGTAAAAGAGACAGAGCAAAGGGACAGAGATGAAGTGATGAGGGAATGTGACCAAGTGCCCTTTGACAGCAGGTGTTAGCCTGAAACTGAGCACTGGAAAACAGACATTCAGAAAAACAAACAGATGCAGGAAAACACTGTCAGTGACTGCAGCCTTCCAGGACAATCAAAGTTCAGCAATTGTGACTTGCAGGGATTTGTATAAAACCTCTGAGATTATTTTCAACTGAGTGCTAATGAGTTGCAGGAGACTGCAGGGTGTCCCTGTGGCATTAAGTGTTCATGTTGCCTAAATTTTTAGGTTAAAGACAGAAACTGACCTGTTCAAGTCCCGATGTATGATGGGCTGTGTGAGATTGTGGAGGTACTCCATGCCTTTGGCCACATCTACAGCAATGATTAATTTAGACTGCAGATCAAGGATTCTGTATTTTGTAAAAAAATAAAAGATTACTTGAAGTTAGTAGACCATTGAAAATTATTATCTGTAAATCATGCAACATTTAAAATTGTTTTACATACAAAATAAAGTTACATAATCCGTGTAAAGTAAATCTATATACTGTAAAAGAATGACAATAACAAGCTTGTGATCACTTATCAATTTACCTTGTACACCCAATAAACTGCATCAAAGCTGAATATTTTCTAGTATGTTCCTTTCTCTGTTGTCCTATGCTGAAATGAGTATTTACATCAGCTTAGATTCCCTACTCTTCCAAATTCTGTGGGCAATACCTCTTCTGCTCGTGGAGCAGGGAGAAGAGAGATCCCCCAGAGATGTACTGGGTGACAATGGCAAACTGGCTGGGGTCGTCCAGGCAGGCTCCCACGAACTGGATGACGCAGGGGTGGTTCAGGCGGCACAGGATGGAAACCTCGCGGCAGAACATGTCCACGTCCGACTTGGAGCAGTACGTGTTGGCTCGGTAACTGAGAGTTGGCACCAGAGGAAGCAGAAGGCAAAGGCAGCATAAAATATGGGCTTTGAAATACTTCAAACTAGGCCATTGGCCAAGCAGGATGGAAAAGCCTGACAAACTTACCGTTTGATGGCAACAATTTTATTTCTACATCGTCCCTTATAGACCTTTCCAAAAGACCCTAAAATGGTTTAAAATGAATAAGCTCAGATTGTGTGTTACGAACATGAAACATTTAAAGGGAGTGCACTCTCAGTGCGGTACCTGAGCCGATGATCTCGTGGAACTCCATCTCGGAGAGCTGCAGGTGGAAGTGCGAGGGCAGAGCAGCACGGAGGAGCAGCACGTCGGCCTTTTCTGCAGGAGAGACACCCACCCATCCCGCTGGGAACACAGGGCCAGGGCAGCACCCAGCGTTACAGCACTGAGCTCCAAACTCCTGCGTTGGAAAGCTGATTTCCCCTGCACACTGACTGCTAATCCTGCGCCCTGTGCAGCCAAGCCCGGCGGCTGACATGTCCTGGCAATGCCCTGGGCACTCCTGGCCCCTGCACCTGCCACTGTCCCACGTTCCCAAACTCTGTCTGTGCCATGGGATGGTGTCACAGCAGAGCATGACATGAATCACACAGACACAGCAAACTCCAGCCCGGGAAAAGACGAAGAAGAAGAAGGAACTTTATTTTGATTTTCGTATTATATAGAGTTTTGGGAACGGCCGTGGTCTGGAGAATGAGGTCACCACCTCTCCAACCACACTGGTCCATGAAAAGGTCCATCAAACCTTTCTCCTCCCAGGAGAAGGGATGTAAAACAAAAGGACAGTTAGAAAAACATCTGTGTGTTTACAGAAAAACCTCGTGAGAAACTTTATCACACAAAATAAAACATCATAAGGCTGAAACTCAGGGTGACAGGATGGTAGCACAGAATTCCTTACATGGAGAGTTAATTCCTTTATTCTGTGTAGCCAGAGCTCATTGCTGCTGCTGGGGATGCTATTCCAGAGCCCTTGGTACACATGCAGAATCTAAACTTTGCAACTGAATTTCATTGTCAAATGTCTCTATCTTGTTTACCTTTTTAGTTTATTACTATAAAGTTCATCAAAATATTTATAAACAGAGAATTTTGATACTGCCATGTAAAGGATGTAAGGATTTGATTATATCCAGAGTGAACATTTAAAGTAAAAAATTGAAAGTACCACCAAAAAAAAAAAAAAAAAAAAGAGGAAATATCTTAAAATACCTTAAAATATTTATCTGAATGTTTCAGCTGTATTTGTTTCAGAGCAACACAAATTAGTTTTGGACAGAATTTTTCTTATAAGAATGATTCAGGCATTCTATGGTGTGATTTAAATGATACTTTTCTGCATTCATGGAGAAGTGGGTATTTCATCAGTGCTATTTCCCATCACAGCCTTTTCTCAAAGAAATAAAAAGAAATATATTTTTTTTTAAAGTGAATGAAAACAAGGCAAATACCGGAATTGTCATAATACTGAGTAACAAAGCTAAGTGTATTGTTTCCTAAAATTATCCCAGGGAAATGGAACAATGTACCATAAAAAGCCCAGGAATAATGAATCCTGAGTACGATGTTCAGGCTGACAAACACATTGGATAAGAGGACCACAAGAGTTCATGTTTTCCCTTGCCATTGCAATACCTTTTGTCATGCTTTTAATCTTCCCAAGGGGGGATGGCACTGACACGTAGGAGCCGTCTGAAATAAAGAACAGAGTGAAATTACGGAGCTCAACGACAACAAAAGTGATAAAGTAGTGCTGATAAATTAATGAGTCAATGCTGCCAGAAAGAATTAATAACAAGGGGTGAGAATTCAGATAAACACATCTGATGGGAGCTGGCTTGGGCTGGGACACAGTTCATTTTCCTCACTGTACCAGGCACAGCAGACTGGGGTTGTGTGGCTGCAGCCTTGAAAGGAATCTGTGTGTGGCCAGAAAATGCTGAGTCCCATGACAGTGATTTTATTTGTGCTGGACAGGACTGACCCAGAGCTCCCTGACATGGGTGGAGCACTTCCAGGGATTTCAGCAGTCTTTGGGACAGGCCCCTGGGATAAAGGGATTGCTCAGGCCATACCTCCTCCAGGCTGGGAGTATTCATTGCAGGGGGATTCATCCTGAGGCCTCTTGTAATGCTTCAGGAGAGTCACAATTGCATCATGACCTAGGAGAGATAGAGAAATACAAGAATTTGCAGGTAAATCAAAAGACTTTTCTTAAAAAAAATTATTTATACAAAATCAGGGGATTTTTAAAAAAAAAAAGTAAAACATGTCTATAAAATATGCAAAGACATAGTGATGCTAATCTAAATCTACTGTGATTCTTTGTTGTAGAAATATGGGAAGTTTCTGCCAGTGAAAACAAGCATGTTATTTTCTTGACTCCACCTACTCCTAAAACGCAAGACATGGCAAAGGAAAACCCTGCTGCAGAAATCCTGCAATGGGAGTTGACTATAGTCTTTAGTGGAGCTGACAAGGAAAACTATTGCCTATAAACATTCTCTTTGTAGTCCTAACCCAGAGAAATGTGTACACCTTTGCTGCAGATGGAATCTCCATTGGCCCCTGCCCCTTGCAAGGCACCAGCTGGCAGTGAGGCTCCTTGCTCAGGTGTTGGATGCACAAAACTCTGCCTGGCAGCATTTAAAATTCTTTCCTAAAGCTCTCCAAGATGAGTTTTCCCTCAGTAATTTCATATGTATTATTTTGCCAATAATCAGGCTTTGAAAAGCCTTGCAAACTCATAGTTTTAATATATTACAGTCACTCTCACAACAAAAGGCACTGCAGGGGAATGTTCCAGAAGCTACAGACTCAGAAACAAGAAGGGAGCTGCTACCTGGCTGTACAGGCAGGACAGTATAACAGGAACCATGGAAGATGCTTCACTTTTGATCTGTATTTGCAAGAATTCAGGATTACTGACTGATTCATTGCTCCTCACAATGCTCAGCAATGAAATGAGAACTCGTGTGTGTGCCAGAGGGGGAACAGCTCTGGCTGCACAGGCTGTGTGCCTCCTGTTTTAGCAGCACAGAAACACTCCTCTTCTTGAGTTTGTGCTGGATTAAACTGATGTTTAAGGGGGATCTGAGATGACAAATTGACAGGCTGGGGTTTGTAACCCTCTGTGCCATTCCCTGGGAGCAGATGGCAGGAGCTCTGTCTGCAGGCATTGCAGGTTATTTTGCAGCATTATCTCCTTCCCACGCTGCCCTCCTCTCCTGCACAGCTTCTGTGGGTTCTGTAGCAGAAACTGGAAAATTGAAATACCTTTCTCATAAGCCCACATCAAGCAGGTCTGCTCATCCTTTTCTCCACTGGACCTGCTGGGATCACAGGCTACAAGGTTCATGTCAGCTCCGTTATCCAGCAGGAACTGCACGAGGCGGATGTGGCCGTGGTAGCACGCAGAGTGCAGCCCTGGAACACCAGAGGAGTTGGGACACAGCTGTCAGAACGTGGCAGTGGCACTGCAGCCACAACTGTAAAGTGCAAATTCATCTCCTCCATAAATAAATATGTTGGCGAAAAACACCTGAGGCAAGAGGTGAAAATTAAACATTAAGGCTGCAAGGACCAACCTATTGCCTCTGCACAATGTGCCACCACTTACTGTGCCACCTGCAAACCACATCTAACGACTGCCTATGTGAGAAAAAGCACGTGGAAACAAAGGCAGCTCTGAGTAGTGGGGACAGGAAGGTGTGCTGCCCTTCAGACACTATGTTCCAGAAGCCTCTCTCTTTGCAGAATAATTTCTGTCACTACTTAGAAGCCTCAGTACCAGAGGAACAGTTTACACCAGGTTTTGTTACTCATATATACCCTAATGAGCCTGCTACATCCTCACTGAAGTCTTATCTCTTCCCTGCCTCCTGTGAAAATATTTCAAGGAAGCTCTGCTCTGTCTGGAAGGTACTTGGGTGCTGGAATTACCCTGGAAATCTGGATGGTGTATGGCTTCCCAATATTTTGGTGCTGGTATGTACCCTCATACACAGCAAGTATGGTGATGTTACCTGTGTGCCCATCTCTCCCCTGATGATTGATGCTTACAACGTTCTGGTCTAGAAGAAACTTGACAAGTTCTATGTTCTTTCCATAGGTACAAGCACTGCAGAAGTAAAGGGAGTGGTGAGTGCTATAGTCCATAAAAAAAATACCTCAGGTAGCCAAAAAAGAATCCCACAGAGATAAAAATGCAATAATAAAGGATCATTAGAAATGTGCACATGCATGATTAATCCACCAGAGCATAATAATTTTTATTGTTTCAGAAACATTCTAATTATTGCTGAATCCCCTAATTTTGCACAGTTGTGTTGCAAAGTGCCTCTTAAATAGCCCTTTACAAAATTCCAGCACGCCAACCAAGCCATGTTCTGCCACCTGGTTTCTCATTCAAAGTACCTGGCTCCAGCAGACATCCAGGTGGAACAAGCTCTGATCCCAGCTCTCAAACTGGACAAGGAAAGGAACCATCATCCAGCCAGGTGTTGGTGAATCTGATTTTCACTGCCTGGTTCTGCCTCTTGCTCCATGCCCTGTCATGTATCTCATGACACAAACCCAACCTCCCTGTAGCTCCCTGCTCCCTCTGTCCCTCACCTGGCTGCTGGTGAGACATTTGTAATTTTGGGGGCTATGAGACATTTGTAATTTGGGGGGTTATGAGACATTTGTAATTTTGGGTGTTGTGCTGCACGCGTGTAAGTGGAGCTCTGCTGACAATGGCATTTGAACTCCTCACCTGTGGAAAGCTGTTTCACTGAATATATTTTCTTTAGTGAGACTTTCTGTTCCTGAGAGCTGAATTATTTCCTTGGCAACTTCAAACTTGCCGTTGTAGCAGGCACTGCAGAGGAAGCCAGCGCAGAGGTGTGAGCAGAACCTCAGAGGTGTGAGCAGAAGCCCAGAGGTGTGAGCAGAACCCCAGAGCCCCAGACCTGCCCAGCAGCTGCTCTGGGGCACTCACAGGTGCAGAGGCGTGTCTCCATAGATGTTCACCACGTGGGGCTGCACCTCGAAGCTGCTCTGCAGCAGGAACTTCACGATATCGTGGTGCCCAAAGCGAGAGCAGAAGTGCAGAGGCACGTGATCTTCGTTGTCCTGAGCATTCACTGCCGGTTCACCCAGAAAAAGACCACAGAAAGGATTTTATCCTTAACACAGCGTGTCTGGGATTGTTTTGGATATTTACTAGAATTTTATGTGTTGCGTCTAGGCATTTTGAAACCTCCTGGAAAAATATTTGTGGACGTATTTTTTTAAAATTGAAATTTCTGTGATCTTTTGCATATCAAACCCAGATTGTTCTGTGCCATCTGCAGTGCACTGTCAAGGTGATTTTCTCAACTTGGGGCATGACTGGTTTCTTCCAATTGCAAACTTATTGAGTCTTTTGACAAAGCTTTCCATGAAAGAACCATGAGTTATAAAATACCCTGAGAAAGAGCAATTTTGAAGCAAAAGTAAGATAATAACAACACCAACAGAACTGGGAACAGCCAGGCAGCAGAGAACTGCTGGCATCTCCCAATAGTAGCAAAATACTCCCAGGGCAATTGCACAGAGCATCCCTGGGGGACCCTTGATGTGCAGATGGGATGTTGGGGACTGCCAGGGGTCATGGAGCACATCCAGGGCAGGGAGCACATCCAGGGCAGGGAGCCTCGTGCCTGCCTCTGGGATGGGCACGGCTGCGGGCTTGAGTGACTCGTGAGTCACGTTGTGTTAAAAGAAACAGCTCAGGTTTGTGACCCCAATTACTGCTCTGCACTGAACAGTGCCAGATTTATTCAGGTTCTTTCGCCAGCTCCTTTCATTCCTGGGCACTAGGACTTTTCCTCTGCTGCTGCATTTACAGCAAGTTTCAAAGTGTGCTACTTTAAGAGCAAAAGGCCTCCCGCTTCCAGGCTTCCTTTTCTTGTTTTCTGTGTTGAAGATTCTGAGTTTAAAGAAAAGGACCTGAAATGGTGCCCCAGATTCTTTCCTTTTGGAATAAACTCTCTAACAGAGGGCAAACCTCCCACTGCCTTGCCATGATGAGAGAATGTCTTTTTCTCCCCCTTTATTACAATTACATCAGCCCAGTGCACACACACCGAGGCTGAAACACCCTGAGCTCACGACTGAAAACAGCACACACAGGCCTGACTGTGCTGCTTCCCCCCACGCATTTTTATTGCAGGAGGATGTGATTGCAGGCAGGACTCACAGGGAACACAGTAAATTAAGGTACTAAAGAGCAGCACGTTTCCAAGCAATGTACTGTTACTTCCCAAAAAACATTTCTGTATCTTACTCTGAGGATAGGAAATTAATTTTTAAATAATTTGAAATTTGCTCAGTATTTCACAAAATCATGGAATGGCCTGGGCTGGAAAGGACCCTGATCTCTAAGGTCCCTCCCTGTGGGCAGGGACACCTCCTCCTGTCCCAGGCTGCCTCAAGCCCCGATGTCCAGCCTGACTTTGGACACTTCAGGGATCCAGGGGCAGCTACAGCTGCTCTGGGCACCTGTGCCAAGCTCTCCCTACCCTCACAGGGAAGAATTTTTTTCTGGTGTTTAATCTAACCCTGCCCTCTGTCAGTGTGAAGCCATTCCCCTTGTCCCAGCACTCCAGGCCCTTGGAAATAATCTCTTTTAATAATCTCTCTTAATAATCTCTCTTAATAATCTTGGAAATAATCTCTCTCCATCTTTCTTTCAGGCTCCCTTCAGATACAGGTAAGAATCTCTGCACTGATAATCAGAGCATGCCTAAAATGTGACCTCTAAGTTATAACATTTGTATGCCTTAGTGGGATGTGTGAGCAGCATGCAGGGGCACACCTGTGACACAGGTGTCACAGCAAGGGAGCAGTCAGGCTGGAGTGTGGCACATGTTGTGCCTTCAGCATTACTGAAAGGGCAAAGGAGAGGGAACAGAGCAAGAACAAAACCCAGCAGAACCCCCAGCTGCACACTGACACCAGTCACATGATAAAATATTTAAAATATTATATTCATGCAATGAAGTGCAATGTCCCAGCCCAGGTGACATCACTGTGAGGCCACCTGGACAAAGGACTCACAAAAGTGTGCTGAGAGACTTTTGTCCAGCCCATCAAGTCTTCACACAGGCACTTACTCAGACAGAAAATGGCCCACAGTGAAGAGTGGGAAGCTTGTGGAGCATAATTAATCATGTGCTAAAAAATCCCCTTTCCTGTAGAATTTTGACTCCCATATGAATTATTTTAAATGACTTGCTGCATCATTTTGACGTAAAACCCTTCTCCTGTACCTCATTCACCAGTGCTCTGTGCATTTGAGTCACTTTAACTACAGATGCCCACCACATGGCCACATGTTCCCTGCCTGGATCAATGTCTAAATAATGAGTCACCTCTGTATATTAATCTTAATTTTGTTTTCTGCCCCTGTTTTTCACCTCTAACTTATTACTGAAAATGGAGTAAACGTGAGATGACAAACCAGCAAACTTAACCAAGGAAAGCTTTCCAGCTGCTCTGTTCTTGTTTCAGCTGTCCAAAGATGATACAGACATGCATGCAAAGAGTCTGTGTCAGGAAGCTAAGACTCTGTCTGGAAAACCCAGTGTTAAAGATGATTTTTAAATATCTTTTCTTACCATCAGCTTTGCTTCCCTCTTCCATCAAAAGCTTTGTGATGTTGAGGAAGCCTTTGGCAGCAGCCAGATGGAGAGGTCTGTCCCCAACCTCACCACTCGCATTCACATCGGCCCCAAACTTCAGCAAGAGGTGGGTTACCTTAATATTTAATTAAGGTTAATTAAAATACCACATGAAAATAAAACTTTGAGATACAATATTGCATAGGGTAATACTGTATTTGAGCATCTCTGTGAGTTGAAACAGGAGAAGAGATTCAACAGAAAGCTCATTTTTAAGTTACGTGTCTATAAAAATATTAAAATTCTCAAAAGCAAGCGCACGTTCATTCTGAAAAAGCATTCTCTATGGTGAATGGACCCCAGACCGTTCAGAATGACCATCAGCATTGCTGAGGAACACCCCCATGCCCCCAGTGCCCCCAGGGTGGCTGTGCCCTGTCACCTGCTCGTGGCCGCAGTAGGCAGCGATGTGCAGCGGGGTGAAGAACACGGCGTCCTGCACGTTCACAAAGGCCCCGTGCTGCAGCAGGATGTCCACAGCCTGCAGGGACAGCCCAGCACACCCCATCAGAGGCACTACATTAAATACACATTAGGGATATATGAAGTATATTATTATATATTCAGTATATTAATTATTAGGTATATATTAAATGTGCTCAGCTGGTAAAATGGACTCTGAAACCTCTTGCCTCCAGTTTGAAAACCACCAAACAGCCCCAAAGAAACCAGTTATAAAAGTGCAGAACTGGGTACAGCATGTAAAAGGGACTAACTTACAGTACTGGAACTGAACACTGAATGTCACTGATGCTTTAATAAATGAGCCTGAAAATTGGCGTGCCACTAAAAAAACTGATTTATGAAGTAAGAGGTGCAGAAATGGCTGTCTGGATATTCCCAGAACAACCTTTAATTTTCTTTTAGCCATTATGAACAAAGACCTGCAAACATATCAGAGTTTTTAGAAGTTAAGAAGTCACACAAAATGAAAGATCCTTTTAAATTTAAATGTGTGAAGGTAAATCCTCAAGCATGGAAAGATTTCTTTGTGTTTTAGAAGATAAGAGCTATTTGGCTTCGATAAATAACTTTAAGTGTTTTCTTCCAAATTTCTACTTTTTTTGGTCCTTCAGAACTTTTTGAAAGTTGTGAACTCTCAAGAAATGCCTTGCTGCATAGCTGCCAAAATAGAAGCCAGAATGAAACCACTTTGGGTTCTACCCTGAGCCTGAGAGAGTTTTTGGGCACACAAAGGGCTGGGGCTGGGGATTGCTCCAGAGGTTCTGCACACCAGTTTGATGGATGCGAAGTTTTGAACATCGTGATGCTGAGAGACCCTGGACCATGAAGAACTGGGGCTGAAGGGCCAGCAAGGACGGGGCAGTGGCCACTCCTGCACTGTGCTGCTCACACCAGTGCCTGCCCACGGGGACAGCTGGGGATGCAGCCAGTGCCAGCTGTCACCAGGCACGTCTGTCACCTGCTCTCTCGGCTGGGAGCCCCAAATCCTGTCAAACAAGGACAACAAGGACAGTCAGCTCAGCCCATGCCACTCTGGAGTGCTCAGAGAACACAAACTCTTCCCAAGCAACATCACTGTACAGGGCTTGTTTCTTTACACAATTCCAATTATTCCTTTTCCATATGATGGTCTGGAGACATTTTCTGCATAAAGCCTGTGCCCTGATATATGTCCATGTTTCCATTTCCATTAGTTTTAACCATTTTTCTATGGCATCAGCTATGATTTTCCCTGGAGGCAGCAATGTAGGGGCCAGGTGTGACTATGGCCATGTGTGGAGGTTCTGCATCCTCCTGGAATGCTCTCAGAGCTGCAGCATCTCACTGTGATCCCCTTTAGGTACTGAGTTTCCTTTGCTAAATGCCACCTGTGCTGCTGACATCCTTTTGCTGCAGATCCTTTTGCTGCCAAGGATCTCAAAAAAGCATTTGACTACATAATAAAAATCTTGGGAAAGATCCCCCTGGATCTTTGGAGAAGCTGCTGGCTCTCCTATCAGCCAAAGGACAGCTCAGAACGGGCACTCATGGGATGGGTGGGAATATGCTCAGGCAGTAAATAAAGAACACACTCCATTATTTAGTTAACACAGCTGATTCCCCCCACTGTTTCCTGTGTCTGGCCAATTTTCAATATCTTGGTGGGCCAGAGGTGGGAACACAGAGCCAGGCAGCCAGGGATTTCATGGTTTGGTGGCTTTCAAATGATTAGTCTGAGACATTTTCCAGCAAACTACCATGATAAAACTGCAGTTGTAGCTGTTGTCTCTGAAAAGAGATGTTTGGGCCTGTAGCTTTTACACTAATATGACTGAAACATCTTTGGATCAGCCTGATTTTAATTTAGCCATGAACTGTGAGGCTGTAACACATTCAGGGATGTGACCATAACTCCAATTCTCCTTAAACTCTTTGGGAGCTGGAATTCAAAATTTAGATTCATCTAGAAGCTTTCAAGGTGGATCTTGAAGGTGAAAAAACTGGGCTGAGTGATGTGAATCCATCCCCCATCATGATGATGAATATAAAACTGGATGGGTTTTGACACATTTTCCAGACTGTAGCAATGGCAGCCGTGCTTGCTGCTTTGTGATCTCCTGATAAATAGAATTTTGTGTGCTGTACTAAGCAAACTCCACTCAAGTGTAAATGATGAGAGGGGTACAGAGACAGGCTTGATAGTTTCTCAGATAAGAGATCTTTCTAGGAAAGAAAAAAGGAGCCTTAGAAAGCACTGCAAGCTGTCACAGGCATCACAAGCAGGAGGCTATGCTGGAGCGATGTGCAAGGAGAGAAATACTTCAGTTTCTAAGGAGAAAAAAAAAAGATTTTTATCCTCAGGAGACAGATGCTGAGTGAAGGTGAAGCTTGTAACCCAGGGGACATTCCCAAGCTGCAGAGAAGCAGCTGGGCTGGTGAGAGGCAGAATCCCAGTGGGGTTCACACCAGCACAGCCTGGAGAACGGGGGAACTAATGCTTCCCTTCTCCTTGTACAACAAAATGTTATTCCAAAACAATACTTTAAATAACTTGTACAATAGTCTTACTTTGCAATTCTTCTTAAAATCCTCTTACACAAGGTTTATTCAGATGTTTTTTGAACACTCAAGTCAGTGATGTTGACTTCAAAGACAATTAATTAAACCACTCTGAAGGTTAGAAGGAGCCAACAAAAAACTCCATGACACAGACATAAGGACTTTGTCTGTTAGAAAAAGGGCAAGGGATTAAAACTTGTCCTTATAAGGTGGGGTTGGAAAAATTATTCCATGTTTCCATAAATATTAATGAAATTGTGGACAAAACAAGCTACTTTATCTGGCAGAGGAACTTCTAAGCTGACTGAAAATTTCACAGCTATGCCATGAAGGAAAGCAAGAGCTTGGACTATAAACCCTTGGTTCCCAGAGTAGCAGATGAACCAAATGAGTTATACAGGGTCCCACTCCATTTATGGAGATGCTTCTGATGCAGAGCTGATCATTCCCAGGGAAGAAATAAGAAACTTTTCAATACTACTAACAGTTTATTTCTTATTAATAGACTCATCCTTGTTGGGTTGTGAGCACCCTGACTTGCCCATAGCCTCAGCAGGAGCTCAGGAGGTGGGAGCAACAGCAGGTCTGCCTTTGGCATTTACAGCAAAAGGCCCAGAGGTTTTAGAAATTACTCAGAACCCCAGAGTGCTCAGAGAAGATCACTTTGTACCGTCCACAGAAGAGAGCTTAACACCTGTGAATGAAACCATCCCAGTCAGGGCTCAGGTTAACAGCTCCACCATCATTCTGCACACAACTATTGGAATCAAAGACTCATCAAGGTTGGGAAAGGCCTCCAGGAAAGACCTGTCAAACCCAGCCTTTGATCTGTGTCCTTTGTGCATGTCTGTCCAGTGGAAAAATACATGCACAGATGTGATTTTCCCAAAATGCAGAAAAAAATTAAATAAAATCCAGCTGTACTTAACCAGTCCTGAATTTCATTTTGGAAGCCATCAGTGTAAACCAGAACGTCCTGGCAGTGTGAGCACTCGCCCGCCCCGGTGCCGCGCAGCCGGAGGGACACGGCGGGAGGGACACAGCTGGAGTGACACAGCTGGAGAGACACAGCCGGAGGGACACAGCCAGAGGGACACAGCCAGAGGGACACAGCTGGAGTGACACAGCCGGAGGGACACAGCCCGAGGGACACAGCCCGAGGGACACAGCCAGGGGGACACGGCCCGAGGGACACGACCCGAGGGACGCGGCTGGAGGGACACGGCTGGAGGGACACGGCTGGAGGGACACGTACCTTGTGGTGGCCGGCGATGGTGGCCACGTGCAGGGCGGTCAGCGCGCCATACCCGACCTGCTGGACATCAGCCCCGCCGTGCAGCAGCGCCGTCAGCAGCTCCCCCTCGTCCTGGAGACAGGGATTCACCCCGTCACCCCTGGGCACCACCCCTGGGCACCACCCCTGGGCCATCACCCCTGGGCACCACCCCTGGGCACCACCCCTGGGCCATCACCCCTGGGCACCACCCCTGGGCCATCACCCCTGGGCACCACCCCTGGCCATCAGCCCTGGCCCATTGCTCTTGGGCCATCACCCCTGGGCTCTCCCCGCTCCAGGGAGCAGCACCAGCCCTGGCCCCACAGCACAGAGGGACCAGGCACAGCCTGGGGGCTGACAGGGCCACCAGGAGCTGGCAGTGCCACCAGGGGCTGGGGAAGCTGCCCCGGGCTCCAGGCATCCTTCTCCTGCTAAACTGGAGCCTGGATGCTAAAAAAGTCTCTCTCCTGATTTTCTGGTGGCACTGGACACCTCTGTCCTGAGTTGCACTGGATGTCTCCACCAGCAATCCCAAAGCAATCTCCCGCCCCAGGGATGACCCTGCACGGGCTCTTTATGGGGCATTTTCCTGAGCACCACAAATGTGAAACTTGTATTTTCACCAGAAATAATGACTACAGAGCTCATCTAGACAGTTCAAACAAATCAGTTGCTCAGTTCTGATTTCCTGTCATCAATTCTATTTAAAACCATTTACCTTATAAGCTGCCAAGTGCAGAGCTGTAAATCCATTTCTTGTCAGTCTGGATGGGCGTAGCCCTTTCAGCATGAGAGTTCTGATGTGGGATTTGTTGCCTTTAGAAAGAAAAGTGGAAAAAAAGTTACAGGAAGTGGGAAAAACGTTACAGGAAGAACATGCAGATAAGAAGCTCCTGTGTGAGTTTGAAAGCAGAGTACATTTTTATGAGCATCCCAGAACAGATCCTGCCCTCTTTCCTTGTGTATTCTGATCTGCTCTCTGGGAAAGCCCTATCAGCTGATGTTTGTCACTAAAGCATCTCAGTTATTCCTCTCTTAATCAGTGTGATATAAAACGCAGGTACTTTCATTACAGTAGAAAAGTTGGAGGTGTAAGTATGGCAAAGTGCTGCTACAACAAGGTCCCTGTCCTGGAGCCTGAGCCATGGACAGAACCCAGAAAAGGGGAGCCAGAAATGCTCTGTGATGGGTTTGGATTAACGATTGAACACCTGCAGTAAATCATGCTGCATCATCAACCAGAACTTGGGTCAGACTCAAGAATCAGCTGTTGTGGGGCTCCTCTGGCAGCGCAGCTGGAGTGGGGCTGAGAGCTGTTCCTCCAGCTGAGGGGCTCCCTGAGAGCCCAGCCTGCAGGACACACCTGTGCTGAGCCCAGCCTGCAGCACACACCTGTGCTGAGCCCAACCTGCAGGACACACCTGTGGTGACCTCAGGGAGTGCCCCCACCCCGTGTCACACACCTGGCACTACCCCCGTGTCACACACCTGGCCCCCACCCCCGTGTCACACACCTGGCACCCAGCCCCGTGTCACACACCTGGCACTACCCCCGTCTGGCACCCAGCCCCGTGTCACACACCTGTCACCCAGCCCCATGTCACACACCTGGCACCCACCCCCGTGTGGCACCCAGCCCCGTGTCACACAGCTGTCACCTACCCCCGCACACGCAGCACAGGTGCAGCAGCGAGAGCCCGCTCTCCGTGCGGTAATTCAGGTTCACTTTGCAGAAAGCTTCCTCTGAGCTGGAAAAGGGATTTTACAGATGATTTCCTCCTTCATCTTTCAGCACGGCTTCTCGCATGTGGGAAACATTTAACAGAGAAATCTCAATGTAATTTTTTTGAGGCACAAGGCTGGATTTATACCCAGTTTACAGTCTGTAAATCTAGAAATACTTTACTACTATCAGGTTGAGTGGTCCCGATTTATTGTTTTCTGAGAAACCCTGCTTGCAATCACAATATATACATTCTAAATTTATCTAAATTAGGGGAAATAAGAGGAAAGACTCTTTAAAAATATAAACAATCCATACAAACTCAGCTTCTGTATTGATGCAGTAATAACTATGATGTATTTTTAAAATATGTGTACTGATTTCAAAATGGTTAGTAGGAGATGCATACAGCAGGGGCCATCTTGCTAAATGAAAAGAATAAGCAGGAAAAGCCTATCAAAAAGTGAGTTTATACTCTCCAGATGAAATCACAGGGACAGTGATCACTGTGCTTGCTTACAGGCTGTTAAATGAGACAATACTTGGACATTTTAGCTTTTGTCACCGAGCCTTGTGGGTTTCCTTCAGCACACACCAATTTGTTACTGATCCATCAAACACTCTAAGTAATTACATTTGTTGAAAACTAAACCTACAGTTAGTTTACACTACAGAAAACTAGATAACTACACCTACAGTAAATATTTCTTTGTAGAATCTCGATTTTGGCCTACCCATAGCAGTTTGGGATTTCCCGTTCAGTGTCAGCACACCCATGGCCCTGAGTTTGCAGAACACTCGGATGTGTGTAACTATAAACCCACCCTGAGGGAGGAGCAACCACTGCACATATTTAACAAGGTTACAATGACAAAAATAATGATTCAGTACTTTTCTCAATTCATTTCCAGTCTGTGAGCTGGGTCTTGGCTGCACTGGAGCTTTGCAGGTGACGAACACTTCAGTGTGTTCCTCAGCTGGGTGAGCCTGTGTGTGCTACCCTCAGAAAACCTCTGAGCCTGTGTGCTATCCTCAGAAAACCTGTGTGAGCATCCTCAGAAATCCTGTGTGAGCCTGTGTGAGCATCCTCAGAAATCCTGTGTGAGCCTGTGCGTGTGCTGTCCTCAGAAAATCTGTGTGAGCCTGTGTGTGCTACCCTCAGAAAACCTGTGTGAGCATTCTCAGAAATCCTGTGTGAGCCTGTGTGTGTGCTATCCTCAGAGAACCTGTGTGAGCCTGTGTGTGCTATCCTCAGAAATCCTGTGTGAGCATCCTCAGAGAACCTGTGTGAGCCTGTGTGTGCTATCCTCAGAAATCCTGTGTGAGCTATCCTCAGAAATCCTGTGTGAGCCTGTGTGAGCATCCTCAGAGAACCTGTGTGAGCCTGTGTGTGCTACCCTCAGAAACCCTGTGTGAGCCTGTGTGTGCTATCCTCAGAAAATCAGCACAACCCCAACTTTGAATCCACTGCTTTTGCGCTTGTTTACAGTGGTACACTTCAGCAACATCAGCAAAACTGAAAAAGGCACAGCAAAATCAGACACTGCGCTGGAGCTAACTGTTTTACAGAAGTATATAGGTGTTTGTTGTAAAATATTGGCATTAATAATCAGCAGCCACTGATTTTGGTGCTCTGCTGTGGGGCTCTACCCAGCACTGTGATGATGAATTCCCAAAAATAGGCATAAGGAACCTGCATTCCACACATGAGAAACTGTCCACATCAATCACCTGAAACTGAAAATACTGTTTGATAACAAATAGTCATTTGAAATAAATAAATAAACAGATTCACAGAATATTTGACCTGAAAACATGCTTTAGCTCTGTCAGCTCCTTCTCCTTGATTTGCAGGTCGTCCTCCAGGCGCTCTGTGACCGTGGCATAGGATTCACTGACTTTCTTCTTCCATTCATCTACAACAAAAACTCCAAACTGATAAAACACTTCAAAGCACAAAATTAATAATCTCCCAGTAACCAAAACACTTGATTTTTAAACATCCAATTGTACAATTCCATAAATATTTCTATTAAAGGTTAAAATATTACAGCTATTAAATTGTTCCTGCTGTAGCCAATACAGAAATACATACAAGGATTTCAGAGACAGTGCATATGCATGAATCCTTACCAGAAATATTTTAATATTAAATAATATTCAAGAGAAAACTTACAGTTCAGGTTACATTTGTTAGCTCTTTTTTCCTCAACAGACACACAACAGAAAAAGGTTGGAGATTTAAAGGTTTTTCTCATGAAGTGTGAGTTAAATCAACATAGTACACACATTATGATCTTACATAATTGCCCAAACAAATTTAGTTTAGTATCGTTTTTGTCTTCTTTCACAGCCTGTATCTGGGTTAAGTCAAGAACAATACCTGAGCCTGGAACTCAAGGGTAAACCAGGAATGAGTTATCTCCTGAAATACCATTTGCTCCTTGCCGATGGATGGATGGCACATGGCCTGTAAAAAAGTGACATTAGTTACCCGTGCAAGTCTGGGTTGGTCTAGATTTATAATTTCCCATTTGTCCAATTTATCTTCTTTGTTTCAGCAAAGTTCTTGCAGTAATATGATTCCCTGTTCAGGGGCAGTGACAGTCCTGCTGAAAAATACTTGTGATAGTCTCTGGCTAAAAATAAACACTGTGCCCAGAGGAATGTCACACAACAATAGCACGGAGCAAACAGCCTGTGCTGTGCAGGAGCCAAAGCCATGGGAACACCCACTCAGCTGGCCCAAAAACCCCAGCTCATCCCCACACAAACACTTCCTTCATGCTGGACACTTTACCTAGTGGGAAGTGGTAATTGGGCAGCTTGCTAATGTAGAGAAAAGGGAATTGAGGCAGCTGAACCCCAGGTGCTGTTGGATCCCCAGGGAGTGCAGGGGTGCCCAGCTCGGAGAGGCCAGGGATGGGCAATCACACCCCTGGCATGGGGCTGGCACTGGGAGCCACGGGTGAGGATCCCCAGGGAGTGCAGGGGTGCCCAGCTCGGAGAGGCCAGGGATGGGCAATCACACCCCTGGCACGGGGCTGGCACTGGGAGTGCCTGGGCATGGCCCTTAGGGACAGCAATACACAATTCAAAGTGAAATGCAAATATACACACATACATATTTATATTTATGCATTTATATATGTATGTATTTAAAGTGTGGAGATTGACCTTGGCAGCTGTTCCGTGTGTGAGTTCTCACCTCAGTGAAGGATTTCAGACAAACAGAAATCCAGAAAACAGAATTGTTAATGGAACACATCTCTAAAACTCCTGCATGCTGCATCCTGCTGTAACAACCTCACTGCCTTGACATACAAATCTAAGGATCCAAGCAGCTATTTCAGAAGACTTTGAACTGCTGTGACAATGGATCCCTGTGATATTCGGCCAATATTCGATTGCAGAAAGGCACCAGCCTGGCAACTGATCCCCACATCCAGTCACCAAACAACTGAGAGAGCTGAGGTTCTGAATGTCCTTCCCAGGGAGGGTTTACAGGAGTAAGTCTTTTGAAATTATCTTTATTTCAAATTCATCAGAACATATCCACAATTAACATACATCCACATCTATCATTACTTGAAAAAGCTGTAAGTTGCTCCCATAAACTTCCTTGCTATTCTGGCGACATTCAGGTATGTCCCAGGAAATTAACAGGGCACTAAAAGAAAACACGTTTTCAAGAACAAAGCAGAGGAACTCTGTGTCCCTCTCAAGGGAGCAGGTGTTTGCAGTGGCAGCAGATGAACAGTGTACAGCAGCACTGCGCTGTTATTTTTGCTCTCACAACCTTAGAGAGGCCTGTGCATGGGGGCTCAAGTGAACAGAGCAAAAAATGAAGCTCTTGCATCAGAGGTTTTGGGAAGGAGAAGGGGCTGGACCTTCTGAGCTTGAGCAGAAACACCCTGACAAGGCACGAACATTGCTCTGCAGATCAACTGATCCTTGGGGATCCTTCATCTCGCCAGCTCCCCAAATCCTTCTGGCACAGATTCCCCTCAGCTGCTCACTTTTATTTCAGCTGCCTTCCCTTGTGCTCTTTGTTAAGCGCCCAGTTTCTCAGATTAGAGTTTCCTGCACCAAAGGTCACTGAAATAACCCCTCTCAGGTTTCAGTGTAACACAGAGAGCAGGGCTAAACCTCTGCTGATCACGGCGCGTGCTCGAGGCATTTGGGGAAATCACTGCAATCATGTTCATTATGAGCCCTATTATTGCACTACGCAGCAAAACTAATTAAATAAAGCAAGCTGACATGAAAAAAATCATTAAAAGCTCGTCTTGAGTTTGTTTGAGATTGTTCCAGCCCGACTTGCATTTCAGGATAGATGGAGGCAGGCAATGATCTCGAGGGCGTACGAGCATTGCACCCATCTGTGAGGATCAGCCAAAACAAACTCCAGGTTTCAGTGGTGTCATGGTTTGAGGCTTACCCGGAAATGGTAAGAATTTGGGCGGCTCAGTGAGATCCCAAAGTGAAGAAATTCAGGAGGAAGAAGGAGGAGCTTCCTCTTTTCCAGGCAGGGAGCAAAGGAGGTAAGAGCTCTCTGCCTGGGGAAGGGGCCCAGGCCCGGGCCAGCCGGCGGCTGTGGGGCGGCTGTGGGGGCGGCTTTTCCCCCTCCCTCACTTCATCGGAGGCGGCGGCAGGCGGCGGGGGGAAGGGTGGAAAGAGATCGGCCAGTTTGTCGCGGCCCCACTCCGTCGGCTGCGACAGGAAGGCAGGGGGAGGGGAGCTCGAATCGAGAGCGAGAAAAGGCTTTTGAAAACATGGCCCCCCCAGCCCGGGGCCCAGCTGGGCCTGCCGGCCCC
>VWZP01008291.1:77521-99977 GCA_013396995.1 Dicaeum eximium | reverse complement strand
TTGGGCTGGGTGTTGGGCTGGGTGTTGGGCTGGCTCCCCCTCGCTGGGGTGGCCGAGCTGGCACCTCTGTGGCTCTGCGGGGCTGCTGGAGCTCCGTGCCAGCTCTGGGATCCCAGCACAGGGACTGGAGCTGCTGGAGAGAGCCCAGAGGAGATCCTGGAGTGCCTCAGGGCTGGAGCCGGGCTGGGAGAGCTGGGGGGGCTCACCTGGAGAGGAGAAGGATCCAGGGAGAGCTCAGAACCCTGCCAGACTTTAGAGGAACTCAGGAAAAGAGGCTGAGTGGCTTTTTACATTAGATAGTGACAGGACAAGGGGGGATGGTTTTAAACTAAAGATGAGAGGTTGAGATTGGAGATTAAGGACAAATCCTGCCCTGGGAGGGTGGGCAGGCCCTGGCACAGGGTGGAATTCCCAGAGCAGCTGTGGCTGCCCCTGGATCCCCAAGGCCAGACTGGACACTGGGGCTAGAGCAGCCTGGGACAGTGGCAGTGTCCCTGCCATGGCAGTGGAGGGGAGTGAATGGACTTTAAGGTCCTTCCCAACCCAAACCTGTCTGTGATTCTGGGAACTGAAGGGAAGTAAATTCGACTGCATCTCAAGGTTTTTTGAGAAGAAACAGTTAACTGTTGGTGGATGAGGTTATACTGTCCAGGAGATGGCACCAGACATTCAGCCTTTTGTTTTTTTAAAAAACAACCCAACCCCAACCATAGTAAAATCTTGAAAAAGTATGAAGGAAATGCTTGCAGAACCCCAATGTGTTATCCTTATAATGTTGTGTACAAGTTTCTATTTTTGATATAATCACCAAATATTTGATAATTATTACTCCTAGTGTAAATCAGTCTTTGAGAAATGTCTGGTGAGAAGCAGTGGAGGAGTTGAGTAGAAAGGCTCCAGTGGAGCGTTCAGTGAGTTGGAGAAAGTGTCTGTTTCTGACTGTAGTGTGTTTTTGGGGCCTGAGACATGAAAGAGGAGACAGGGGGTGGGGCTGGTTTGTTCTGTGGGAACATGAGGTCCTGTAACCCAGGCATTACACTAGAAGTGATGATACTTTAGTAGGATTGATAGGATTGGAATCAAGTTCCCTCATAGCAAATGTACCTGAGAAATGTTTTGGTTTTTTTTTTTATTTTGGTGGGTTTTTTCCCCTTGTTTGTTTTTAAATGTTTGGGATTGTTCTTTGCTGCCTAAGCCACCTGAGGGTGTCCCCTGGGTTGCCATGGCCAGGGTGGTGGCCTCGTGGGTGGCTCAGCCCCAGGGCTCAGCTTGGCCCAGCCTGGGGGACCCCGAGCAGGGCTGACCCCGCACCCCCAGTCTGACCCTGCAGCTTTGTACTGGTGTGGAAATGAGGGCTTGGTGGCAAAAGCTGCCTTTGCATTCTGCAGGGCGCTCCCTGAACAGTGACGCTGATGCAGGAAGACAGGAATGATTATTTTGTACTGCTCCTCGCAGCAGTATCAATATTCTTATTTTCTGTTCATTCCCAGCACTTTCCCTTTTCAATACTGCTCTTTTTTCCTTTAATACATTGGTTTTGTCTCTGTTGCACTTATTTGTTATAAATACATTATTGTCTATTGGTTGCACAAATGTCTTTTGGGAATTTTTTCTTCAAAGGCGGGGGAGGAAACAGGGAAAAAAGAGAAATGTTCTTCTGCTTTTGGGACTGGCCAGTGCTCCTGGTCAGCCAGGGAGGCACCTCCACTGGAGCCTGTGTGGGACAGATAAATCCAGGGCTCGCTGAGCTCTTCTGGAGAAATTTCTCTAATGCATTAAGCAGAATCTTTCTTTCTTTTTTTTTCTTTCTTTCTTTCTTTCTTTCTTTCTTTCTTTCTTTCTTTCTTTCTTTCTTTCTTTCTTTCTTTCTTTCTTTCTTTCTTTCTTTCTTTCTTTCTTTCTTTCTTTCTTTCTCTTTCTTTCTTTCTTTCTTTCTTTCTTTCTTTCTTTCTTTCTTTCTTTCTTTCTTTCTTTCTTTCTTTCTTTCTTTCTTTCTTTCTTTCTTTCTTTCTTGTGTGTCTCATCCTAATTATGTTTTTTCCCCTCTAACCCATTTTTGTTTAGGTTGTTGCCATGGGCAATTGTGACAATGTTCTCCTTCCATTTCTACTATATGGAGGGGATCTGCTGTAATTATTGCTGAAGCTGAGTTTTTCATAATTGAAAATGTTAGAACAGATATTGACCAGACGTGCTGGCTTTGGGCCAGGCTGAATCTGCCTTTGTCTCCTGGTGAGGAGCTCATCCCCCCCTCCTGGGGTGCAGGGCAGGCTCTGGGGGTGCAGGCAGCAGAGCAGGCACACAGCAAAGTCCTGTTCATTGCAGGCTTTTTGCTGTATTTCCCATTTATTTGAAACACAATTAATCTTGACTCGTGCATGACCAGCAGAGGAGATGGGTCAGGTCTGTGTCAGTGGGCAGACGTGTGGGAGCACTTCCACCTTCCCTTTAAAAGTAGAAAAAAGTAGAGAGAACTACAAATAATTCTCTCTTTTTCCCTCCCTGTCTTTAACAAAATCTACCAAAGCTGTGTTGAAATGGATAAGTCAGCGTTAGAGGTGTAATTAAACCTCCCTGTGTAATCTGTGGCACTGCAAGATCGAATGAGCCCTGAGTTCCCTCCTGGATAAATGACCTCAGTGAAAGCTCTCCATACTTTTGACCAAGAAAGACTGAAAGATGTGGGGTTTTGAAGAGTGGGGAAGATAGAGATTACAAAGCTGCCTACTATTGGCTCTGAAGGGAAAAAAGCAAAATCTACAGAGAGCTGCTGTTGGCTGTATGGACACCCAGGAGCCAGGGGCTGAAGGGGGTGGAACAACCTTGGTGCTGTGTTGCTGTTCTGAGACCCTTGTTCACAAGCTCATCACCAAGATTTAGTCCTGTGATGCTTTCTGGTTAGTAAAAAGATGAAGAATGTTACCAATCACATTTTAGATGCAAAATATGGGTGCTTGATTTGTTTTGTCTTTATCACATCCCTAAAGGAAGAGGAAAAAGACGTGAGGAGCCTTTGGCAGCCAGGGAAGGAAGTGGGGCTCCCAGAAGACTTTTTAGTGTGGCTCTAAAGAGATTCCAGACACTGCAAAAGAGTAAAGTACTTTCTAAAGTGCAGAGAAAAATAAATATTTTTAGAGGATTTCAGCATATTTAAAATAAAACTTGTTGATTTATAAGAGACTAATTATTACAATCACTAGACGACCATGATTATCATTAAAAGGCTATTATCAGAAATGAAATGCTAAAAACAAATGATATATATTGGATAGGATCATACATATTTCACAGAACATATTATACTGCAAAATAAGTTGTCATGTAGCCATGGCAATGACTTTTAAGTTACCCTTTTTGATGCCTTAATGCACTGCTCTGCATGTTTTAGTGTCAAGCCTTGAACATGCCCAGCACTCCAAAGCTCCAGCTGAGAGCGAATCCAAAGTGGTAATTATGTCCCTAACTGGTCACATGCGTGGATAAATGGTGTTTGTGGCCACGGGCCAGTCCCTGGGAGCCCGGGGGCTGGGACAGGGGCTGNGGAGCTGGAGGGGTTGGACAGGGGCTGGAGGTGTTAAACAGGAGCTGGAGGTGTTGGACAGGGGCTGGAGGGGTTGGACGGGCTGGAAGTGATGCATGCACCCAGATCTCACAAAGCACAGGAAAATGGATTTATTAGACAGAGATTGTCTGCACTTCTAAGAGCCCATATCCATTCCACATGTCCTTAATTAAGAAACTTTTCAGAGTATAATTAAAACACCAAGTCCAGTATTGACTGCCCAGTTAAATTCAAGGCCATGAGAGGTATGAATGGGTTTGTTGTAGGCCATGGAACTCCTCCTGATGAGCATTGTTCTGAACAGGACATCTGTCTGTAACAACTTTTTATTTGGAAAAAAAAAGAAAAATAATAAAAAAGAGAAGGGGGTTGTGGAATGTATTTGTGCATTTAAAGTTCATAATACTTCATTGATAACCCCTTCCTCTGTCATATTATGTCTGTCTCTCTTATTTTCAGTGTTTTCTTTGATTTCTGTGTCAAAGAGCTGATGGGTACATCACGGCTGATAAGATCCAGCTGAGATTAAAATGACTTCAGGTTTGTGGAAGAGAAGAGAACAGTTTCTAAATATCAGACCCCATAAAAGCAGAAGGTATGGATGCACGGTGGGTGCTGAACTCTCATTTACCCTCTCATTAGATCACATGGGACTGCAGCTGGTCTTGGTCCAGATGCTGCAAAGGCCATTGAAATCTTTTATTGCAGCTGCTTCACTGAGGAGCCAGAGATGGAATCATCCTAACCCTAACCCTAAACCTATACCTACCCCTAACCCTAACTCTAACCCTAACCCTACCCCTACCCCTGCCCCTACCCCTAACCCCAACCCTTGAAGCCTTGTGACAGTGTGGAGTTCCTTGTGGTGGCCTCTCCTGGTCACAGCAGGTGTTTGGTGCTGTCTGGGCTCTCCCCGTTTGCTCTGGCAGGGGCTGTTTGGGGTCCTTGGCTGCAGCTGCTGCAGCTGTGAGGAGATGGGGCTCCCCAGAGGCGGCTGTCACACAAATCCACCTTGGAAAAACTCCAGGTGTCTGGCCCGGGAGAGAGCTCCGAGAGCTCAGGTTGCCCAGAGCAGCTGTGGCTGCCCCTGGATCCCTGGCAGTGCCCAAGGCCAGGCTGGACACTGGGGCTGGAGCAGCCTGGGACAGTGGGAGGTGTCCCTGCCATGGCTGGGGTGGCACTGGGTGGGATTTGAGGTCCCTTCCCACCCAAACCAGTGATTCTATAATTCCATGTGTATTTGGTGTTTAAATAGGGAGTGTAGAAGAATATCTCAGGCTGTGTCCTCATTCTTCAGGGAGGCATTAATTAACGTTTTAGCCAGGATTTATCACCCTTGGCCAGGGCTTTGTGCTGTGGTGGGTGAGGCAGCTCCAGCCCTGCAGTGACCATGGTGCCAGCTCACACCTGAGCCACCCTGCAGGGACAGCCCTGCAATGTCACCAGGGGACAGCCCTGCCATCCTGCACGGGCCAGCCCTGCCATCCTGTCACCAGGGCCAGCCCTGCCATCCTGTCACCAGGGGACAGCCCTGCAATGTCACCAGGGGCCAGCCCTGCCATCCTGTCACCTACACAGCCTCCAGGGTGACATTGCAGTCACTCAGACATTACATGGATGTGGTAGAGGGTGGCATTCTTGACACAGTGGTGACATTAGCATCTAATTATCTTGTAGTCAATTTAATAGCACCAGTCACATCCTGTAGATCACATATTGTACCACCCTGACGAACTGAACCTCCTGGGGATGCTAAACAAGCTTGGATCCCCAACAGCTCGGGTGATCAAGGAATGATTCAGTGGATTCAGTGAGAGAGGCAGAGCTGAGCTGTCTCTGCCATGGAGCTGTGCTGCTGTAGGCCTGGGCACACAGGGAGGCCGTGGTGAAAGGGAATGGAAAGGGAGAGGCTGGGCTGGGAACCAGACAGGAATGGTGTCACTGGTGCTCCCCAGGCATTGGAATGGTGTCACTGGTGCTCCCCAGACATTGGAATGGTGTCACTGGTGCTCCCCAGGCATTGGCATGGTGTCACTGGTGCTCCCCAGGCATTGGAATGGTGTCACTGGTGCTCCCCAGACATTGGAATGGTGTCACTGGTGCTCCCCAGGAGCTGCGGGGTGTGGCAGCAGGACAGAGCCTGGCTGTGCTGGAGGACAGCCCTGGTCACTCACACAGCAACCACAGCTGAGCTGGCTCCAACCACGTCAGCTTCTCCCTACTGTCAGGGCCTCCCTAAATTCTCATTAGCCCGGCTGCAGTCAGGGCTGCCAGAGTTCTGTGCCAGTTGGTGAGACAGCCTGGTGGGGCAGGGGACAGGGACATTGCTGCCACCACTGGAGCCGGGTGTTTTCATCCAGACATGGGGACAGCGCTGGGGCTGGCTGTGTCACCTGAGGCAGCAGTGAGTGATGTGTCCCACATGATCCCAATGTGTCCCACAGGCACCCCGAGTGTGTCCCACAGCCATCCCCACTGGTGTGTCCCACAGACATCCTGAGTGATGTGTCCCACATTGTCCCCACTGGTGTGTCCCACAGGCACCCTGAGTGATGTGTCCCACATTATCCCCACTGGTGTGTCCCACAGGCATCCCCACCAATGTGTCCCACAAACATCCTGAGTGATGTGTCCCACAGCCATCCCCACTGGTGTGTCCCACAGGCATCCCCACCAATGTGTCCCACAGACACGCTGAGTGATGTGTCCCACATTGTCCCCACTGGTGTGTCCCACAGGCATCCCCACCAATGTGTCCCACAGACACCCTGAGTGATGTGTCCCACAAACATCCCCACTGATGTGTCCCACAAACATCCCCACTGATGTGTCCCACACCATCCCTGTGAGCCAGAAACGACCCGTGCTCAGTGGCCTGGCTGGTGGTGCAGCCCTGAATCTCCAAATTCTGCTCCTCTGAGAGGCGCTCGCTGTGTCCCAGGGGTGAATGCTCCCGAGTCACTGGGTCCTCTGCAATGTCAGATGAGTCACGGAGCTCCTCTGGAATGTCACACGAGTCACTGAGCTCCTCTGGAATGTCATACCTCTGGAATGTCACAAGCTGCTCGGCCCACCCGCTCCTCTGGCTAATGAGCCCTTCTGAGCAACAACGCCAGGCTGGAGTCCAGCCACCGGGATGTTTTCCTCTATTTAATTAGATAACAGTCAACATATTTCAGAAATAATGTCTCTCTCTCAAGAACCATTTGTTGTAGGTGTCTATTTTTCTGTTTCTCAATTATCCCTTTTTCAGAAAGCATTTCTGGTTTTGATTGATCCTCAGTTGTAATTAATGTGTTCCTGGCTGTATTATCCAGAAATGAGAACTATAAATTCATATCTCTGGGTGTAATCACACCTTTATTACAGTCCATCACAGAACACACAACAAAAAATGAATGCAGCTTTACATCTTAGTATTAGTCAAATGAGTTCTTAATTTTTTTTTAATGGGTGACCTGGTTTGGGGATAGTTTTATGCATGTTTATTGTAATCACACCTAAATATTACCTTCTTGCTTAGCATTTGAGGTCAGTTAAGGTAATTGCAAAATTTAGTTTTAGTGACATGCATGGCTAGTAATGAATTACATTGGCCACCGAGAGCTGTCCTCATGTTATCAGTCAGTGCTTAGATATTCACAAGGGAAATCTTATCCTCTCACAGAGACAGAGAAACAAACATTAAATTTAATTGTATGACCAAGCACCAGAGTAATAATCTTTATATGACAGTTAATGCTCTCACTACTTATCAATTCACTTATTATGTTACTCTTTGAAAAGGGAACTGTTGAACAAATAAGCAGATCTTTCTCTTCTACATATGTAAAGACAGAGTGTGATTGAGCAACGCTACTGAAAATCTTGATTTTATATGAGTTGTTCTACTAAATCATGGTGGCATCTCTGTGTCTTGTTAAATGGATGTCCCTTTCAAATTTAGGAAGTTTTCACGTATTTTGTGAGGGCTGTGTTTGAGCTGAGCCCATGGTACCTTGTCAGGCTGAGGCAGCTCCTGGAGCACGTTCTTCCCCAGAGCATCCTCAGGAGCAGGCTTGAGCTGCACAGCTGGGGCTGGGTGTGCTGCTCTGCTCTGCAGGGCTGATGTGACACACCTGGGCAATCCCGAGTGTGCCAGCTGTGCAACTCTGATCTGCAGGGCTGGTGTGACACACCTGGGTGATCCTGAGTGTGCCAGCTGTGCAACTCTGATCTGGCAGGGCTGACACTGCACACCTGGGTGATCCTGAGTGTGCCAGCTGTCCCAGCTCTGCTCTGCAGGGCTGACATTGCACACCTGGGCAATCCTGAGTGTGCCAGCTGTGCAACTCTGATCTGGCAGGGCTGACACTGCACACCTGGGTGATCCTGAGTGTGCCAGCTGGGCAACTCTGATCTGCAGGGCTGATGTGACACACCTGGGCGATCCTGAGTGTGCCAGCTGTCCAACTCTGCTCTGCAGGGCTGATGTGACACACCTGGGTGATCCCGAGGGTGCCAGCTGGGGTTTGCAGTACAGAGTTAATTGTGTCTCAGCTCCCTCCTGACTGCTGAGCACCTGGAGAGCCTGGTACCCACAGGTGTTTGTCAGGGCTGGGGCATTCCGTGCCTGCAATGCAGCCTTGCTCCTTGCACAGAGTGCCCAGATGAAATTTCTGTTTGATTCCTGGAAAGGAATGAGATGTGGCCGTGTTTTCCACCAGCCGTTCGGGCATGTGTGACTGATGGAGGCAAACAAAGCCAGGCTCTCTGACCACGCTGTCTGTGCATGCTGGGGGACAGGGGCCACGCTGAGCCTCACTGTGTCAGGCTGGCATCAGCAGTGCTGAACCAAAATTTTCGCTTTTAATGAAGCTCGGGAGTTAATTTGTTCCTGCAAGGGCATCGGAGATGTCTCCACCCACAGCACGGTGCCCGCTTCCTTCCCATTCAGAAACTCCTGCTGTGCTCCTCCACTTCAGCTCTGAAACCAAAACTCTGCAGCAGGCTCAGGCTTTAGCTTATATTTGTATGACTGTAGTGCTGGCAATAAAGCTTTCATGTGGAGCAAGAAGGAGATGAACATTAAAACAGGTTAAGTGGCCCGGTAATTGAACCTGCTAACAAATGGGGGGAGCCCTCTTTGTAGTAATTTCTTTGCTTTGCATAATGTGTGAGTCTGAAGCAAACAGGGCTTCCGTGGGCTGTTGATGTGTGTGCACTCGATGTGCCACGTTAATAATGCAGGTGGAAATGCAGTAATGGGCAGGGTGTCCTCCCAGCACAGACTGCCCTGCCCGAGCTCATGGCAGATGGGGAGCTTGGGGACACACACGGGGCTGTGTGCAGGGAGGGAGGGAGGGAGGGAGGGGAGCCGTGCCCAGAGTGTGGGATCACCCTGAGCAAAGCCCTTGGGAAGGGCACAGGGTCATGAACACGCAGTGTCTGAGCTGCTCCGTGTGTGTCAGACAGCCAGCCCTTCAGCTGCTGCTCTCCAGGCTCACCGGGCTGTTCTGGCTGCTCTGCAGTCCCAGTGTCACCCTGACCTGCCAGGACTCTGTCCCTGTGCTCCCTTTTGCCGTGCTCCTGCTGCCCTTGGCACACCCTGGGTGCTGCACAGGTGATGGCCTGGCCACCCCTGTCTGGTCGTGGGCTCCTCGTGCCCCTGGGGCAGGGGGACAGAGGGACTCAGAGAGGTGATGCAGGACATGGACAGAGGGACTCAGAGAGGTGATGAAGGAGATGGACAGAGGGACTCAGAGAGGTGACACAGGAGATGGGCAGGGGCACTCAGAGAGGTGACGCAGGACATGGACAGAGGCACTCAGAGAGGTGATGAAGGAGATGGACAGAGGGACTCAGAGAGGTGACACAGGAGATGGGCAGGGGCACTCAGAGAGGTGATGCAGGAGATGGGCAGAGGGATTCAGAGAGGTGATGGACCTGTTTGAGGATGGCTCAGAATTGCTCCTGCAGGAGCAGCAGTGCAGCTCAGGATGGATTCCTGTGGGGATGTGGCTTTTTCAGGATGCCCACTGCCTGCTGCCCACTGCCTGGGGCCCTGGTGCTGCCTCACCTCATCTTCCTGCCCTGCTGCCACTGTCAGGAGCCTGCTCCAACACTCACTGCACCCACACAGTAATTCCCCCTCTGATTTCTGTTCCTGTGCATTATTTAGCAGCACTGTGGCCTCTCAGTGTTTCTGTGTTGCTGTTTCCCTCTATGCTGTTGCTGAGATGCACAAACAGCTCAGTGAAATCCCCCTCTCTGTGCAGAACTCACAGTGATTCTGTCATTTTTAATACAGCACCTAATTTACAACCCTCAGCATGCTGCTGGAGCAGCAGAACGATAACAAATTACCAACCTCATTTATTTTGTTGCATAGTTTGTTTTGTAATTACAGGAGGAGGGTGGTGGTGGTTGGTGGGGCTGCTCTGGGCTCTGGTGGGTGTGTGTCTGTCTCAGGAGTGGTGAATGCTGCTGGTGTGGCACTGAGTCCTTGGTCACCCTCGCAGGACTGGTGGCACAACTGCTTGGATGTCTCTGGTTCCTGGAATGGTGGAGTCACAGACTGGTTTGGGTTGGAAGGGACAATAAATCTCACCTCATTGCACCCCCTGCCATGGGCAGGGACACCTTCCATCAGACAGAGCTGCTCCAAGCCCTGTCCAGCCTCCCTGTGCTTCATGAAATTCCAGCCTGGCCATGGCTTAGCCTGGTTTGTGAGGACACTAAAGGCTTTGAGATTCAACAGTTGCCACATCTTGTGTATTGCCAGTGACAACTGGGGCTAAAGAAAATACCAGCAATCCCTGAATTAATCAGCAAATGAATTTGCTCTGCCTGTGCTAACATTGATTTTTTACTCCAGTTTTGCAAATCTTGGCTAATGAATTTCCGGGCAAGAGTGCTTGCCAAAAAAGAAAAATTTGGTCAAATATTGTAGAATTTTGATGGCATATGAAATGAGGGTATAAATCCCAGAGTATATTTGCTAGAACCCAGTTATAAAGTTCACCTTGCCAAGAAAAATACGAACTGTGATCTGACTTGCTTGCAGTAGGCAGCAGACAAATTTTCTCCCAGGATGGATTCAGGGAATGGCTCAGAGCCATAAAAGAGAGCGGTGGGCTCCGAGCACAGGCTGCCGAGGGGTTGGAGCAGCTCCTTGCTGGAGGTGATTTCCCCAGCTCCCAGGGCTTGTTGGCACTGCTGAAATCTCCCTGTTGGGGCAGCTCAGGTGCTCCAGCCGCAGCCCTCGGTGCTGGAAGGGAGCTGAGGAAAAAGGAGTTTAATTCAGCAGCACCAGGGCTGTTCTACATTGTCTTAGGGATAAAAGACAGAAGTTGATAACAAAGACACAGGGCCTGTCCCGTCCTGGCTGGGCGCTGGGAAGTCATGGCAGTGTGGCCACTGTGAGTCCAGGGCTGGCCAGTCGGGGACCCCCCATCCCCTCCGCCCCCAGAAGGTTCCAGAACAGTCACTGCAGCTCCTGTCTCCACAGCTGGGAGCAGCAGGAATCAGGGGTTTTGTCCTGGTCTCCAGCACCTTCCAGCAGCACCTCTGGAGGGCTGCAGGACAGTGCACGGCTGTTGTCCCCATCTGTTCCAGATGGAAGGATGAGGGGACAGAGCTTCTCTCCAGAGACATGGCCAGGGGCTGAGGAAGCCTCTGCTGCACTTGGTGCCGTTGGAGCTATTTTAATTTTAAGCTAATTTTTTGTGTTGTCAGACTCTGTCATCAGCGTCACCCCCCCCCTGCAGCACGGCCACGGCTGCTGCCACCACTGAGGCCACGGTGCCACTGCTGATAACTCCAGCCTGATATTGGAGAGATTAATTTGCTATGAAAATGACCCTCGGGAGACTTGTGCAGACGCACGATGAATCATATTGGAAAAATTGGATGTCTCATTGTTCCAAAAGTTCTAATTAACTTTTTTTAGCCACCAAAAGTAGTGGGTACAGGCAGATCAGGTCTGCCCCACCCATCCTATGAGATGGCTCAGGGGGCAAAAGCCCTCTGAGCATTCTGTGGGAGCAGGATGTTGCTGTGTTGTGCTGGGCCTGCTCAGCCAGGCTGTTTCCATCTCGTGCTCTTTCATTGTGAAGGGAAAAGAATATTTCTTGGATAAACTTGGAGCTAAGACTTTTCATCTTTTTCTGGAAAACCTAACAATCAAATATTTCAAATAATCAAACAGGGACTCTGTTTGGGACCTGTGAGACTGGAGAACACGAGAAATTCAACCACACTTTCATTTTAAATCTGTAACTGTCTCAGTTTTATGATCAATAATCTGGGTATTTTTTTTTCCTGAGGTTATTATCATTTTCTTCACTGTTTCTGCTGTTGTCACCTTTATCCAATATTCTATAAAATATGATAATTCAAAACTCCCCAGACATGGAGGCTGTAATAAGACCCAGCAGAGAGTCCAGCTGGGGAATTTCTACCATCTAAGTGGTTTTGTCTTCTTATTTAGCCCCGTTTGCTGTGCCCAGGCAGGTTCCTGCTGCAGGAAGTGGTGAGTCTCAGCTGTGCAGTCCAGGCTGAGATGGGTTTGAGGGCAGGGAATCACCTGCTCACACCTGGAGGAGGAGGAGGAGGAGGAGGAGGAGGAGATGGCACAAGCACAGCATGAACTCAGTCTGGCACTCTGCTGGTGGCAGAACAAAGGAAGAATAAAAGGTTTCTCTTTCTTCTGTGTGTGGTGCTTCCAGAGCACCTTCCTGGCCCATTCCCAGCCCGAGTTTGGGTGCTCAGAGCACCCTGCAGCAGAGCCCCGGGGTTTGCTCTGCCTGTCTCTGCAGGAAACCACACCTTAATCACCCGTGCCCCTGGTCACTGCCACCCCACCACCCCCAGACACCAGGGATGGATTCTGAGGCAGCCCCAGAGCGGTGCTGGAGCTGCAGGGGCACAGCCCCATTTCCCAGGAGTTGCCCTCTCTCCTCCCAGGAGCAGTCAAGGTGAGCCCAGCTCGTGGTTCCAGCTCCAGACCATGCTCCTGGGAGGCTGCTGGGGACTGTCCTGATGTCCTGGGGACTTTCCATGCTGCCACCTAATCCTGATGTGGCTGGTAGAGCTGGGGCCGGTTTGGGGAGCCCTCCAGCTCTGAGGTGCTGTGTTTGTGGAGGTAGGACAGTGACTGAAGGCAGCACTCTCTGGCCTGGAGGTGCCAGCAGCAGCTCCTTCTGCTGCGAGGTCTCTGGTGGGACATGCCCGGGGTGAGCAGCGACCCTGGGACGGGCTGTGCCAGCTGCAGTGCCCAGAGCCTCTGCTCACCCAGGGGTGCTCTGGGGGAGCTCTGAGCGTGCCCCAGGACAGCTCTCCTCACCTCGCTGCCTTTTGGTGTCCTGCTGGGGTTCTGCTGGGGTTCTGCTGGTGTTCTGCTGGGGTTCTGTTGGTGTTCTGCTGGGGTTCTGTTGGTGCTCTGCTGGTGTTCTTTTGGTGTTCTTTTGGGGTTCTGCTGGGGTTCTGCTGGGGTTCTGCTGGGGTTCTGCTGCGCAGCTGCAGCTCAGCCTTGCCCAAGCCCTGCCAAGCAGTGAGGTGACGCTGTGCCACTGCTGCCAGCTGTGCCACAGCTGCCCTCCCTGCTGGGCTGGGGTGGCACTGAGATTTCTGTTCCACTTCAGATGTAAAATCTCTGTCTCGAGCGTTATGGTTGAAAGCTTCCTGATGGCTCTTGCTTGGAAACCTGGCAGCAGCTTCATTAAGTTGGAGAACAGACAATTCATCCATTAGGTTTCCTCAAGCAGCATTCTGGTTTGCAAAGGGAAGGAAAACAACCCAAAAACCTACATCCACAAAAAAGCATTGGGTGGCATGTGTCAGAACCATCTGCACGTGTAAAACATGGAAGGGAGGGGAAAACCTATGTTAAAATGTAAATGCCAGAAATCCGTAATTCAAATTCGGGAGATTTGAATGACCTCTTCAGCAATAACCAAGCACAAATTCCCAATTCACCAGCCTGGGGACAGAATGGGCACCTCCTCTGGCAGAGGGGAGCTCTGGCTGCCCCGGGCTGTGTAGAAGGAGCTAGCAGCGGGTCTGTTGGCTAAAAGACCGAGAAGCAAAAAAAAGCTGATAAGGAGCTCTCTCCAAGGCTGTCACCAAAAAGACCAAGAGAAAAAAAGAATTGAAAAAAAAAAAAAAGAGTTTGTAGCTAGTGAAAAGATTTTTTAAATTATTAATTAAAAATTAATTAAATTAATAAATTAATTAAAAAGGGAACAGGGACAGGAGGAGAGGGAACGGCCCCAGGCTGGGCCAGGGGAGCACAGGGAGGATTTTGGGAATATTCCTGCATGGAAAGGTTCTCCAGGCCTGGCCCAGCTGCCCGGGGCAGGGCTGAGTCCCCATCCCTGCAGAGATTTAAAGGCCCTGTGGCTGTGACACCTGGGGACACCATTAGGGGTGGCCTTGGCACTGCTGGGGGAACTGAGTGCTCTGGTAGGGCTTTTCCAACCTGAACGATTTTGTGATTCCCAGATGTTGTGAGGGGATGGAATGTGCTGCAAAGCTGTTTTGGATTGACAAGTCCTGACAGCATGTTTATAGGTACAGTTGGGAGAACAGTCAGCCACAAAGGGACTCAGTTTTATTTGTCGTTAATTTTGAATTGCTCCAACAGATGTTTGCTGGGAGCTGCTTTAACCTGCTTAATTTGTCTGTGTGTAAAGCAAAACAGATAGCCTCAATTAAGAGACTGATTAGCAAGTTCTTTAATGACTTTCAGTAGTTTTAGTCATTATTGCTGATACAGAATACTGAATCCTGAATCCTGGGAGCTGGGATTTAGTTATTGTGTAAAAGCTAAAACACATTGCAGTTTATTTGTTTTTTTTTTTTTTTTTAGGGTTTTTTTTTGTTTGTTTTTTGTTTTGTTTTGTTTTGTTTTGTTTTTTTAGGGGATGGTGCTTTGGGGGTTTTTTCCACCATGAACAGGTTTAACTCCAATCAATGAAAGGCATCTCTGCCAGCAGAGACATCTCCAAGGCTGGAAGGGGGGACATGTTGTCATCTCAGAGGTGCACATTCCAGCCCCCACAGGCATTCCCTGCTCTCCTGTGTTCTCAGGTGCCAGGATGAGCTCCTCTCCAGGCAGGTCACCTTGCACAGCTGCTGGGGCTTTCCCCTGGTGCCATTTGGCTGTCCCACAGCAGCTGGAGGCTGTTCCCTGCTGCTGTCCCTGGCACCAGGCTGAGGGGACAGTTTCACCTGCGTGTCACCTGGCCAAGGCTTGGAGAGATTGGCCTGGGAAGGGCTGGTCCAGCCAAACCCTCAGTGCACACTAAATCTGAGTGCTGCAGTGTCCAAAAACCATGAGGTGAAATGGCTCGGGGCTGCAGCGTTGGGCACCAGCTGCTGACTGATTTATCAGGTGTGGAGCTCCCACTGCCCTTGCTCCTGCCTGCACACCTGGGCAGAGCTGTCCCTGCACCCCGGGGTGGCTCTGGGACCCTTGATGGTGGCACAGAGCCTGGGACAGGGCGCTGGCACCTGCAGGCTCACAGCTGCTGCTGCACCTCCTGCCAGGTGAAAGGCCAGGCTGGCCAGCTCTCCCCTGACTGCTGACAACAAAAACCTTCAATTCACAAATAACATTCTCTTCCTGCTTCTCAGGCAGGAGCTGTGGGTGTTTGTCCAGATCTGTAGAAAGTCAAGTGCTCCTTGACTCACTGAAATCCGTTACTCCTCCCTGCACATCTGGCTTCTCACCCATCCTCCTGCCACTGGCACTGCCACCCAGCCCTGGTGGCACTGACTGGGGACACCCAGGGGCTCTCCCACTGCCACTGCCACCCCAGCCCTGGTGGCACTGATTGGGCACACCCATGGGGCTCCTGCCACTGCCACCCCAGCCCTGGTGACAGTCAATGGGCACAGCCAGGGGCTCTGGCCACTGGCACTGCCACCCCAGCACTGGTGACAGTCACTGGGCACACCCAGGGGCTCTGGCCACTGCCACCCCAGCCCTGGTGACAGTCACTGGGCACACCCAGGGGCTCTGGCCACTGCCACCCCAGCCCTGGTGACAGTCACTGGGCACACCCAGGGGCTCTGGCCACTGCCACCCCAGCACTGGTGGCAGTCACTGGGCACACCCAGGGGCTCTCCCACTGAGGATGCTGAAGGCCCTGCTGTGTCTCACAGCTCTGCCATGTCTGGGACTGCCCCTTGCTTTGTGTAAAACATAAACACTCCATGTTTCCTATTTAGTGGGAATGCTGCTTGAACTAAGAGGGCAGCAATTTTTTTTTTTTAAATAAATAATTATTTTGAGGGCCACCGTTTAAAAACAAACAGAAATTACATGCTAAAAATGTTGCAAACTGGCTACACAGAACAGCCAAACATTTCTGGAAATCTTGACCAGCAATATTTTGTCCCTGTTTGGCTCTGCTCAGCTTACACATCTTAATGCCATGTCCTGGAGCTAATGTGTGCTTTGATCACTGAGAATTAAGTCAATAAATGAATGCAGAGAACTCAGCCAAGGGCAAAAATCAGTCTTTACAGCGCCATGAAAAGTTGTTATTTATTTATTTCTATTGTCACTCAGAGAACGTTGCCACAGTCACATTGAATGTAATAAACAATTTGTGGCTGAAAATTGCATTTTAGGCAGATGAGGCCAGTTTTTCTGTTAAAAATAGAAAAATAAAGCAAGCAGAGGAAAGAAGGGAGAAAGAGCTAGAGGAAAGCAGTGAATTCCAAACCAGAAGGGCAAGGTGGGCTGTCCAGAGGATCTCCCTGCAGGTTGGGTTGATGGTGAGCAGCACTGAGCCCTGCTGAGAGGAGGAGCTGGGTCTGCAGATGGGGCTGGGACACGAGGCCTGGTGATCTCAGTAAAAATTCACTCTGGTGCTCTGTTCTCAGCTCCTTTCTGCCTGGGGCTCGGGAGGGGGCTGTGCTTGCCCAGGCAGGGTCTGTGGCAGAGCTGGTGCTCTGTTCTCATCTTTTTTTCTGCCTGGGGCTCGGGAGGGGGCTGTGCATGGCCTGGGAGGGTCTGGGGCAGAGCTGGTGCTCTGTTCTCATCTTCGTTCTGCCTGGTGCTCTGTTCTCAGCTCCTTTCTGCCTGGGGCTCTGTTCTCATCTTTTTTTCTGCCTAGGGCTCGGGAGGGGGCTGTGCATGGCCTGGGAGGGTCTGGGGCAGAGCTGGTGCTCTGTTCTCAGCTCCTTTCTGCCTGGGGCTCGGGAGGGGGCTGTGCTTGCCCAGGAGGGTCCAGGGCAGAGCCTGTGCTGGTCCCAGCTGCAAAGCCCAGCGCCAGGAGCAGCCCCTGCAGTGACAGTGCCAGCAGGGAGTGACAGTGACGCTGCCCAGGTGCTGATAAACTGTGCCACTGCTTCAGAACAACGTGGGAGCAGGCAAGGCTCAATCCAGGAAATGTTTATTGCCAAACCTTGCTCCAGCTGCATTTTCATACGTGAAGCTCTTTCCTCCCTGCTGGTGAGCAAAACGCCTCGAGTTGTTGCAGATGTGCAATGTGAATGTAATAATCTCTGTGTTTTGTGTAAATGAATATTTCCAAGGATAAAAGAAGAAAACAAGCCTTCAGTTATGGTTAGGATTTTGGTTTCGCCAAAACCAAAACTCCTTTTGGAGTTCCTTTTCTTCTAGAACATCACAAACAATCTGTTCAGCTGTGGAAGGACCTGTCAGGAGACATCTGTGGAGACGTGAGGGAGCGAGTGGAGCAGCACACTGGGGCTGTCCCTCAGGCTGGGCTCGTTAAAAGGCACCCCTGACACGCCACATGACAACCCTGAGATGCCACAGGTTTGTAATGCAGTTCTGTTTGTAATGGTTACACCAGCACCTACGATGGTCACAGAGGAAGGATTGATTTCTTCTGCAGGTTTTGAGTCTCCATTTTGAGCAGTGAACACTGTGAGGTTTTTTTCTCTCTGTCTCAGTCAGGCCATTGCTCTGCCCTCTGCACTCTGAGTCCCCCCTGAGTCCAGCATTCCTGACAAGGGCTGTGCACCAGGAGTGTGGGCACGGGCTCTGTTCCCTCAGCTTTCAAGGACAGTGTCACAGGGAAGGTGAGAGTTATTTGTCTCACTAGGGCAGTGGGATGGTCAGGCAGTAAAAGGGGTGAGCGAGGCCTGACAGCAATCCTGGGGTACCATGTCCTTGGAATGACCTGATCCAGACCCAGCTGGAGGTTCTAGGGGGAGGCTGGAGGTCAGAAACAGGCTGCCAACCCTTCAGCTCTGCAGGGCTGCAGGCCTGAGCCCTGGCCAGCTCTGCACGCCACAGGGAGGGCTCCTTCACCTGGTGCTGCAGGTAAGGACTGACATGAGCCCCTCTGGGTGGCACCTGGCCCCTCTGGCAGGGGTGGTCAGCACAAGGCTGGACAGGACAGGTGACATCAGGAAGCAGGAGGAGACACAGGCATATCTGGTCATTAGCTCTATAATTGTTCTAAAAAAAACCCCCATTTTTTCATTCGAGCAAAATGACAAGGATTATTTGTCAGAACAGAACAGCAGCTGATGGTTTTGTGTGGATTTGCTGTGGCAGGGCCCTTCCTGAGGCCATGTAAGCGACGGGAGCCCTCCCAGCAGTGTGTGTGTGTGTGCCAGGGAGTGGGGCAGGGGCTGTGCCCTGGCAGGGCATGGCAAGGGGCCATGCCAGCCCTGGGGTCACTGTCCCTATGTCCCTGGGCACCTGGGAGCAGCTGCCAGGGTCCCTGTGCAGCCCTGGGGTCACTGTCCCGTGTCCCTGTGTGGCCCTGGGGTCACTGTCCCCGTGTCCCTGTGTGTCCCTGGGCACCTGGGAGCAGCTGCCAGGGTCCCTGTGCAGCCCTGGGGTCACTATCCCCGTGTCCCTGTGTGTCCCTGGGCACCTGGGAGCAGCTGCCAGGGTCCCTGTGCAGCCCTGGGGTCACTGTCCCGTGTCCCTGTGCAGCCCTGGGGTCACTGTCCCCGTGTCCCTGTGTGTCCCTGGGCACCTGGGAGCGCTGCCAGGGTCCCTGTGCAGCCCTGGGGTCACTGTCCCGTGTCCCTGTGTGGCCCTGGGGTCACTGTCCCCGTGTCCCTGTGTGTCCCTGGGCACCTGGGAGTGGCTCCCAGGGTCCCTGTGTGCCCCAGCCCGGGAAGGAGCCTCGGCTGGGCTGGGCTGGAGCTGGGCAGGGCTGCAGCTCCGCTCTGTGCTGCTCATCTGGTCAGAGCCAGTCTGGTGTGGGCAGATTGTGCTGCTCTCAAGGCGTTTGGGGTGGATAATCTGATCAGTGCCAGCCCGTTCTTGGCTGCTCCGTCCACCTGCTGACTCCCTTGTGCCACCCTTCTGGTGCTGTGTCCATCTGTCAAGAATTTACTTACAAAATGCATTAAAATAAATCACTGGGATTTTATGTGCACGGGGATCCTGTTTCCAGCACCTCAAACCTCAGTAAATAGCAGTGTCTGTAGTAACAGTGTTGAAAAGTCCTGCACTGGTTATTTACAGGAATGCTGTGATGCCTGGGGAGCAGCCTTTGGACATTCAGATTTGTGGTTTTCAGGGTTCATTTTACACCTTGTTGAGTAATACAGGTTTTCAGTGCAGGTTGTGTGCTGAGCACTGTTATCAAATAAATATATTCAGGTGCAGAGCATGGCAACAGCTTCCATGGAATTACTGCCTGACTGAAGGAGTTCATAGCTGAGACCTGGGGCTACAGAAATCCTACAGATTCAGGCATTTGCTTCTTTCTTTCTTTGCTATTGATTTTTCATGGGGAAGAACAGGGTGACCCTGTGAGGAGTGGGTTGACTGACCCAGGGATTAAGATCTTTGAATGTTATGTCCAGATAGTGAGCAATGTGATACAGAAAGATTCTGATGCATTCAGCACAGCCAAAACCAGCAAACTGAACAAACCCTGAGGACACCACGACAGCCAACCCAAAATACAGGTCAATGGCTTCAAATCTGGTGTAAGTTCTTTTTGCCTAATTAATCTATATCTGTCTATATGTAAATGAGAGGGAGAGGCAGAAAGCTGAGAGGTCCCTGAGGCTGAAAGAAAACACCTCCAGCTTGTGGCTAATTATTTTTTCCCCTGGAAGATAAGCAAACATGGAGTTTATTTGACCTGTGCACCTTGTACCAGACTCTCTTTCCAAACACTGTTCTTTAAAAAAGCAATTAAAACATTAGAGACAGGGAAGGAAATGCTGCTGGAAGCAGGGCAGCACAGGGAGGCAGGAACAGATGAGCATGGCCTGAAATCCCAGCTGCTGCATCGAGGTGTTCATGGCCTGGGCTGTGCCTGTGTGAGATGTGAGCTGAGTTCCAGCCTTGCTGATCCTCCTCAGGTCCCATGACACCTCTGTGTCCTCCCTGAGAGCCCAAGGTCCCATGACACCTGTGTGTCCCCCCTGAGAGCCCAGGCCTGCAGCTGAAGGAGGCTCATCCCTGCAGCCTGAGGTTCTGTGTCCTGCTCTCCAGGCACAGCCACTCATGTCCTGCTCTCCAGGACAGCCACAGCCACTCGTGTCCTGCTCTCCAGGACAGCCACTCGTGTCCTGCTCTCCAGGACATCCACAACCACTTGTGTCCTGCTCTCCAGGACAGCCACAGCCACTCGTGGTGCCAAGTGCTGTCACTGCCTCTGCCTCAGTCCCTGCTCCCCTCCCTCCCCAAGGTGAGCTGCAATCCTCAGGGACCCATCGGGATATCTGATTTATGCAAGGATCTGTAATAAAGTGGCAACAGTTATTTCTGCAGCTAATGGGAATGTAAATTTCCAGATAACACATGTTAGTGATGATAAGCAAAACCTCTGATAAGAACACCCCCCACCAGAGGAGGAAACTCTGCTCTGCCTGCCGCAGGGCTGCTGCCCCTTGCTGTCAGAAGCTTCCCTGAAGGGTGAATTTGTGGTGTCTGAGTGGCTGCTGGGACTGAAAGTGCCTGTCTTGACAGAGAGCTTGTTCCTCCCAAGCAGGTGGGTTGGGTGTGCCTGTGTGTGGTGCCTCTGTTTAGCCTGGAGGGAGGCAGAGGAGGAGCTTTTCTGATTTATATTCTGATTTACCTTTCTGGTTTACGTTCTGATTTACCTTTCTGGTACACATTCTGTCGCATCTTTGGGAATAAACCTGGAGCTGCGATGCCCGGGCAGCCTTTGGGCGATGATGGTGGGAGCTGTGGCACAGCTGCTGCTCCCACCCGTGACTGAGTGGGGCCCGGGGGCTCCAGATGGGGCTTTGATCGCCTGTGGATGGTTCTGAAACGCGCAGATTTGCTCCCTCCGTCCTAAAGGCTTCATCACAAATTCATGGAGCTCTTCAGAGGGAGTTCAAGATGCGACTGGCTGTGCTGCTGAGCAAATGGCTTTGCTTCGTGGCGCTTCTATTCGGCTTGAAAGCAAGTATCACTGCCTGGCCTAAGAGCAGGTTTATATTTCATGTAATGGAGGCTATACATCCCGATGTGCATTTGTAATGCGCTGGTGCGATTTGTCACAGGAGCATCCAGACCTCTTAAACACGCACTAAATTTAACTTTAAAGCAATGCTAATTCAGGGGGAAAAACCAGTATGCATCATCTGTCGTCAATCTGATAGTCTGTGATATGTGTAACCAATTGTTCTTATTTACATTAATTTGCATTGTGAAAAGCAATTTTACAGTTTCAGTCAGACTTAATAGGCAATTTGCAGCTCTCTGCCTAATGGCGCAGTTACTTAAGCCTGCCCCGGGGTGCTTTCGAGACCTGAGAGGAGACTAAACCTTTTAAATGTTCAATTGAACAGCTTAAAAAGTCAGGAAGTCCTCAGCTGTTAGCCCTGGCTCCCGCCTGCTCTGTCATGTTTGACATTGCTGCCTCAGATGCCCTTTGCTTCGGGTGGATTTTGCCCTGGCAGCCGAAACGCGATGGGATCCTGCAGAGCATCCCGGCACGGGTGGCTCGCAGCCTGCAGGGACACCGTGCCCGAGGAGGGGCGGTGAGAGTGTCCCCAAAGCTCTGCTGTGACATCTGGGGTCACCGGGTCTGCTACCTGCGTGTAATGGCTGAATCTGCACCGAGGTGTCTCACCTCAGTGCCCCATCTCTGCTTTTGTGGGCACACGAACCGCCCCGGGTAGGTGGGATAAAAGCAAATTCTAGAGATGATTGAATGAAAACCCTTAATTTGCAGCAATTTTTCTTCAGGGTGGATGTTTAAGGGCAAATTGTAAAATAAAGTAACCTACAACTGGGTGAGCAGCAGAGGCTGTTGTGATTCCAGCACTCTACAGCACCGCCTGAGAAAAGTTGTTGTCCCATCCAGGAGATTCTCGTTGTTCTTGGAGCTGTTTTGGGGGCTGCAGAGGTGCTTGGGGAAAGCTGTGAGCAGGTCCTGTGGGGAAGGGCTCTGGCTCTGTGCATTACAGATGAGGGAGGAGGTAACAAACCCCTCCTCAGAAGCTGGAGCAGCACTGAAACCCTCGCTCTGGTGAGCAGTGAGGGTCACAGGGTGCTGGAGTTGTGTTGTGTGCACAATGACACGGAATGGGACTGGAGCAGGCACTGGTGCTGGCCCCTGGCCATGGCCATGGCTGTTTCTCCATTTCTTCATGGTGGCCATGTGAAATCACAGAACCTCAGTGCTGGAATGACCCTGGAGGGCACCCAACCCAACATAACCCAGCACCACCAGCATCCCCCCCGACCTGCCCCCAGGGCCACTGGGCACTGCAAACAAGAGCGAGTTTTGTAAGAACTGCACCAAAGTTGGGCTATTTGGTCATCCCTGCTCTAATGGGTGATGGGGGCAGCGGGGAGCTGGGACACCCCCGCACCCTGGTGACAACGGTGGCACGTTTGGGGTCACTGTGGGTCAGTGACTGCGTTAATCCTGTGGTGTGACCTTGATCCCCTGCCACACCCAGCAGTGATCCCCGCCCTGCCACACCCAGCAGTGATCC
>VWZP01008291.1:48373-61856 GCA_013396995.1 Dicaeum eximium | reverse complement strand
TCTCCTCGAGTCTCCTCTCCTCGAGTCTCCTCTCCTCGAGTCTCCTCTCCTCTCCTCTCCTCTCATTTATTTCTCACCAGTGCTGAATGAGGGACTTCCTTACTTGAGTGTGTTTTAGCTCATTACAGAAATAAAGGACTGCATGAAAAAACGATTACATGCTCTGGGATCCCAGCAGAATTCCTGATAAAGTCTGTTTGTATTAGATTTTTCCTTTTTTTTCTCACATCTTTAGATTGTGACAGATGCACATAACAAAGGAAATGAAGGATCATGTACTGCATCTCTCTCTGCTTGTATTTTAATAAGGTTTTAAATGTTCTTAAGCCCAAACCTCTCAATTCTCGAGCTGCAGTAGAGGCTGCGATCAGCTGCTTTTCAAACCATAAATCTGCAGAGTACAGCTGGGGAAGCAGCATTTGAAATGGGGAAATACTGTGCCTGTAGGACTAATGATGCTTTTGCAAACTTTATCCAAGTGCTGCTGCTTATTCCCAGTTGGCAGCACGAGGAGGGGGTGAGGGATGGCAGCAGCTCTGCTCTGCACACAAACACCCCTTTCCCAGGGACGGGGACAGTGCAGGGCTTGTCACGGGTTTTGGCTGTCCCAGTCTCTCTGCCAGGACGATTTTGGCTGTCCCAGTCTCTCTGCAGGACGATGGAAAGCTGCAGACACCGTCAGTGCTGGATTCCTGCTGACCCAGTTCAGCTCCCTGGCTCCTTGGGGCAGGCTGAGCTTTGGCTCCTTGCTCAGAGCTGACTGACAGCCCTGGAACAGGCTGCTGCTGCCACGGGGTTAGCTGAGGAATGAGACTCCCAAGGGCACATTTCCAGAGCTCCCTCCTCCTCAGCTTTTGTGGGGAAACCCCCTTCACACACATTCCTTTGACAGTGTAAGGGTTTCCTCAGGTGTGAGGTGTGGTGCTTCTCCCAGCAGGCTCCTGCTGGAAATAAAATACCAGAATTATCCAAACTGCTGAGTCAAGGCAGAACAGCGCGAGGAGAATGTCAGGGATCAGCACAGCAGTCCTGTGGAAGAACACCTACATTTGGAGCTATTTTTCTTGCCTAATAGACGTGGGGATGTATAAAAGCCCTTTTCTGTTTCCTTGTCTCTGTCTCTGATCTCAGTCAGTGCAATCAGCCAGCAGCGGGGATCCAGGTCCTATTTGAATAGGAATAATCTGGGATTTATCTATGCTCTTGTAATTTACTTGGGTTTTTTGTGGGTGAGATTTCCCTTGCCTTCTCGATCCCAGCTTTTCCTTTTCACACTGAAACAGTTTTCCCCATGTCCATGGATGAACTCTCTGGGCTGCATCCTGCCTGGGCTGCTCCTGGGCACGGAATTATTGCCAGATCCTTGTGGAGCTGCCCCAGCCCAGAGGGGAGCCCTCGGGGGGCTGTGGGTGCCTGGGGACCGCTCAGGGTGTGGGGTGACCCCTGGGCCAAGGCAGCTCTTCCTCCCCAGTTCCTGGTGATTCTCAGGGGTCACCATTCCAGCCCGGGGGGGCTGCAATGCCAGGGCAGCAGCTGCAGGGTCCCTGCAGGGTCCCTCCGTGCCCTGCCCTGCCCCAGCTGGCCCCGGTGCCAGGGCTGCTTTAACCAACAGACTCCAGAGCGCTGAGACAAAGAAAACAGGTTTTTATTCACACACTCACCAGCGCTGTGATTTGACACGACTCAGATGGGGGTCACAAGCTGTGCCTAGCTAAAGTGAGAAAACTGTGCTGGCAAATGCTTTAAAAAGCTTGAAACTATTAAATTAGAGACAGAAGATCCTCGAGAGAGAGCAGTAATATCTTTATTATTTCCTCACTTAACTGTTTTGTCACCTCTTGCACAGACGTGGTTGCAAATTAACTCTCACACTTTTCAAGGCTGTGGAAGTTTTTGAGTTGGAAACATGTTCCATCATGAGCAGTTTTCATACCATGTTTTTTCAGCTGGTGTTGTGTCAGTCTGGAGAGAAACGCCTCCCTCAGTGAGGGGAGGCAGGGACTGGGAGCAGGCTGGAGCTCTGTGCTGCCCACTCCCACCTGAGCCCAGGTACTCACCTGTACCACACCTGTGCTCTTGCAGGGGCTCGGGAGGGCTGTCAGGAGGCTGAGCCGATGGAGTTGTGGCATTCCAATTAATTTGTCACCGGGGCACTGCTGTGTCCCCAGCACTGCCTCATCTGAGGGGGCTGTGCCAGAGGGTGAGCCAGGTGCCACCACCCGGCCCTGGGCTGCAGTTTTAGGGGAGGGGTGAGGGGTGTTCTTTTCTGGAGCTTTCAAAGCACTGCAGCACTGGGAGAGCCTGGGGCAGGTGTTTGGGGCAGGCTCTGGGGGCTGGTGGCCATCTCCTGCCATCCTGGGGCAGGACACTGCCAGCACCAGGGGCTGTCACCTGCGGCTCCAGGGCCTGGAGCTGAGGAGATGACGGCAACAAGAGGATCCTGAGGAACAAACTGGAGCAGTTATGGACAGAATAAAGACAGCAGAACCTCCCACTGCAGGGGTGTGCTCGTCTCCTCCCTGCTCTCTGGGAGGGGAGCAGAAATGAGCAGAAATGAAGCAGTGACATGAGCCAAGGGCAGCTACAGCCATTTCACCAGGAAATGTTTGGGTTGGACCTGATGGTCTTGGAGGTCGTTTCCAGCCTTAAGGATTGTATGCTTCAAGGACTCTATTGCAGCTGTAATTGAGATGTAAAAGGGGAGAGGGCACGTTCTGCAGGAGGATGGCACAGAAGGAAGAGCTGTTTGCTGGGGACTGACAGTGCCCAGTCTGCCGAGGGTACTGCAGGCAGGGATGTGACCCAGGGATGCTGAGCAAGTGCCATGTTTTTCTGGAGGTGGCACGGTGTGAAAAAGCCCCTGCTCTGAGCCCCAGGGTTAGGAACGGATGCACAATGCAACCTCTCTGCCACGTGGAGGGGAATAGCCACAGGAACGGAGAGGGCAGCAAACAAACACCCATGAACGGTCTCTGCGGGAAGAAGAGGAGACAAATAAGAAAATGAAAGAGTTTGGAGAAAGGAGGGAATGGAACACAGCAATGTTCCTCCTGCTCCTTCCCCTGTCCCTGTGTGGTCAGTAAGAGCACATCCCTGGGCTGCAGCATTACTTTTCCTCTTTGGGGAGCAGCTGAAGAATTGCTCAGGCAGCTGCAGTCTTGTTCTTAGTGATGTCAACACAGAGCGTCATTGGAGGCAGTTCACCTGGGAGCAGTGACTTTGATTCCATGTGTGCATGACTCTGGGATTCAGACAGGTTCTCCTTACTGCCAGCAAGCGCTGTGTGAGCTTGGTTTGGTAGGAAAGCAGGGAGAGAAGGGAGAGCAGCTCAGACTGCAGTCTGTAACGCTGATTACATGATTGGAGTCTGCCAATCCATCCCGGGGACAGAGTCCTGGTAGCTTTTTATCTGCACAGCTAATTTGGGCTGCCAGATGCGTATGAGTCCCTCGGGGAGCAGAGGAGCTGTTTGTGAGCGGTGCTGAGCTCGCCCAGCCTGCCCCAGCCCGGCAGAGCCTCGGCTGCTCCTGCACGTGCAGCTGCAGTGAGCCACGGTCAGAGACGTGTCCAGGGCCAAAGACCCCTAAGAGCAGCGAGTGACAAAGCCCAGGCAGAAAGCTGATGGCCCTGGCAGGAGCCCAGAGATGTATCTCGATAGCTGCAAGTAGGCCATGTAGGACACAGGATTTGGTCCTGTGCTGTAAATCCATATCCTGATGCTGAACCTGCGCCAGCTTCTCTTAAAGCCTTTCTTTTTAATGCCATCTCATGTTTAATTCCTGAGCTCGCTCACAGAGGTTTGACTCCTCCTGAAGTGCAGCAGCTGGCCTGGGACAGCCAAGCCTGGCTGTGTTAGAGTCAGGCTGAGGCAAACTCTGGTGGAAAATGGATAAAACATCTGTTATGTCCAGAGAGAGCCAGAGCACCGCTGTGTGCAGTGTCACCTGTGACCCTGGGGCAGGGAGAGCCAGGGGCAGGGCAGGGCAGGGCAGGGAAGGGAAGGGCAGGGAAGGGAAGGGAAGGGAAGGGAAGGGAAGGGAAGGGAAGGGAAGGGAAGGGAAGGGAAGGGAAGGGAAGGGAAGGGAAGGTCACCTCTGCAGAAGGGCTGGAAGTGCAGCGGATATGGGACCCTCAGCTTTATTGATCCTCCCAGGTCTCTGTCCCAGCCTGTGGACAGCCCACTGTGGATGTACCCTGGGCAGCAGAGGAGACATAAATCAGGAATGAGTCGGGGACACAGCGGCTAGAACGGGCTGGATGTCCGACATTCCCCGCGTGGGGGAAGGAGAATGCATTTCTCTGATTATAGACACTGGGCTTCATGATTAAAGCTGCATACAACCAATCTCTTCTACGCTTTAGGGGCTCAGCCTGAGAACATTTTTCATACAATATCCAGTTTATAAAATCATGACTCAGTTCCTCTGCACGGACACCTTTCAGCGACTGGCCCTGCAAGAGGCCAGGCTCCATCCAAAGCCCACTGCACATAATAGAAAATCTCCTGTTTATTCCCACAGGCTTTGGACTGGGTCCTTAGAAAGCAATTTGGGAAGTGAGGTGAGAAATTTGGGATGACCAGCATATCAGTAACACGAGCATCGAGCTCCACTCTTTTCAGCTCAGTTCCCAGACAGAATTCCAGCCCAAGTGAGAACAGCCAGCCTCCTGTGCTCTGCTGAGGGGGAGGCAGGTACCAAAAGGTGCAGCTGAAAATGGATTTTTTCATTGCATTTCTCTAGAGTGTTATTTCTGGGTATTGATTCTTCATTTTGTTGTGGATTCTGATTTTAGTTGCTGTTCTGAGATGATGCTCTGGCTGCACCAACACCTGTTAGACCCAGATTTTAATGTGATTCAGATGGGGGGGGCGCTTTGTACTCTACTCCCCCAGCCTTGTGTTTGCTGGGAGAAGCCAGTGGAGCACAGGGATTTATCCAAGCAACTTTATGAAAGGCCCTTGTGACAGTAGGGCCCAAGTTCCTTTTTTCCTTTCAGTATTTATGTCTCCAGCTCAGCATTCATGGAAAACTCCTGGCTGCTGGGGACTCTGCAGAGCAGCTGGGACCCTCCTGATGGACACGGGGGAGGAGCCTCTTGTTCTTGAGAAGCAGATCTGTGCAAAGAATCACTGAATCATAGAATCCTAGAATGGTTTCTGGGGTTGGAAGGGACCTTAAAGATTATTTCTAATGCTTTTTACTGTTGGTCAGAAATTTTGTCCTACAGAAAAGTCTTGCTCTTGTCATTGCCTTGGAGCTCAGTAAAACAGGACAGGATGACTTCCCTGGTCAGGTGTGATTGCTGCTCTGGGAGTGCTTGGTGAGGCCAGGGGAGAAGTGAGAAGAATATGAATATCAGTTACGGAAAGGATGATACTGGACTCCCACGGCAATTTCCTGTGGTAATAAGCGTCCAGGAGGATATTAAAAATGTCATTTGTACTCTAAAAGTAATAATAATTGAAATAGATTCTGGCATCTTTTGTAATAAGAGAGCCAACAATTATTACTGGGGATATTTGAAAAGAAAACAAACACATTCAATAATTAGTTAAGTGAATTGCCAATATGCTGATGCTGCTGAAATTAATCTGAAAAATATGAGGTTAGCAACGTGTTTTGCACAATTATATTGGAGACAACTTGAAGAGGAGGACTGGTGTGTGTTTTGCTGGAAAGCAGACTCAGAGCTGGTCTGTGGGTCCAGAGAGCTGAGCTGAGCTCCCCTGTGCCCTGAGCCAGGCTCAGCCTGCCCAGAGAGCTGAGCTGAGCTCCCCTGTGCCCTGAGCCAGGCTAAGTCTGCCCAGAGAGCTGAGCTGAGCTCCCCTGTGCCCTGAGCCAGGCTCAGCCTGCCCAGAGAGCTGAGCTGAGCTCCCCTGTGCCCTGAGCCAGGCTAAGCCTGCCCAGAGAGCTGAGCTGAGCTCCCCTGTGCCCTGAGCCAGGCTCAGCCTGCCCAGAGAGCTGAGGTGAGCTCCCCTGTGCCCTGAGCCAGGCTCAGCCTGCCCAGAGAGCTGAGCTGAGCTCCCCTGTGCCCTGAGCCAGGCTAAGCCTGCCCAGAGGGCTGAGCTGAGCTCCCCTGTGCCCTGAGCCAGGCTCAGCCTGCCCAGAGGGCTGAGCTGAGCTCCCCTGTGCCCAGCTGACCCTCTGTGAGCAATGCCCTTCCCAACAACCTGGAAGTTTGTCCTGCAGGAGCAGGCTACAGATTTATTATCACTCCTGTTCTTACAGCTACAGAGGGACACATTTATTGTATATTTTGGAAAACTTTCTCCTTGTATGGGAAAAGGAGAAGTGTGAGTCAGAAGGTGACATTTAGCCAGGAGCCTCTGCTCTGAGCCTGCAGAGTGCTGTTTGGGGCCAGGCTTTTGCTGGCACTGGTAACTCAGAGCTAAGTGCTTTCTTTCCCCCACAGAGGCAGGACAGCCTATGACACAAACATTGACCAAGCTGTGCTGTCAGGGGGTTCTTCACACACAGGAAAAGGTCTGGTGAAAATGTGTTCTGCCCCACCTGTCCCCAAGAGCACCAAAACCTGAGATCATGTCCATCATAAAGCACCACTTGTGTGTGGTCCTCGTGTGAAGAGAAATTCAAATATTTTGAAATGGATGTTTCTGGCCACAGCCCTGATGACTGCTGTGTCAGCATTGCTTCTTCACCCCTCTGCTTGCACAAAACAGCGATTTCCTGAGCGTTAGCAGTGAATCTGAACCTTTAGATGTTTGAAATCCTGCCCACAGTCCTGCTGGGGTTGGATTGGAAGCACTGGGACGTGCCTGGGGGAGCACAAGGACTCGGGGAGCAGCAGGGTCTGTGCCAGCAGCATCTCCTGAGAAGATGCCTCTCCTCCTGGGAGGAAGGCCCCCAGACCCTGCACAGAGCAGTCCTGGGCTCACTGCAGCCTGGGACACAGGGCCAGGGCAGATGGAGCTCTTGGGAGGGCAGCAAGTCACAGAGTGCTGGTGCTCCAGCCTCAGGGCTCTTCTCTTCCTGAGGTTCACAAACTGCCATAAAGCAAATCCCCTGGGCTTGAGATGCAGCTAGAGAAAAAAGTCAGCTTCTGGGAATTATAACATTTCACCTGGGCAGCCCAGGTGAATGCAGTCACAGGCAACATGACCTTTTAATGTTGCCACTGCTTTTTTTTTTGTTTAAATAAAGCACTGACACGCTTGGAGCCTGGCAGCAGAGAGCTTTCCCAGGTACCTTTGTGCTCTGATTGTATTTTTTGTTTTTATTCACCACCAGCAAGCTGTCCCAGGAGAGTTCTATCTTTTGCTATTTTTCCTGACACCCATTCCTGAGGATCCTCAGGACACCCTCGGAGCTGGGGCTCATTCCCACCCACCTCTGTTGGGCTCAGCACAAACTGCTGCTCCCATCTCTTTGCACAAATGCTGAGACACACGAGCACATTTGCTGTTGTAAGGCTGAAAACACAACCATCAGTTCTGCCTGGCACTCAGAGCAAACACAATGTCTTTATTGCGACTTATCCAGCCCCACCACTTGTCAATTTTACGAGTTTTTAAAATAACATCTAATGTTAACTTGGCAATGAATCTGTCTTAAGACACACAACCCACTCATGTTTTAGTTCCTCTATTACAGAAAAATGTCTATGGATACTACAGGAAAGCATGGATCACACTTTTTAGTATCCCATAGAGTACAAAGAACTGAAGGGTGGTGGATGCTGGGCAGGTGCTCCTCTGGGCTACAGCATCCAACAAGTGTTTTATCTTGATCCAGCTGCACAGTAAATGGGAACAAAGGCTGCATTGTGGAGAGCCTTTCTATTTCGTTTCACCATGTTTCTTATAGAGAATGGGGATTGCTTGCCTTCAGAAGCAGGTGTAGGTCAGGTGGTTATGGTTTAACATTTATGTGATTTTTGGGCTTTCATTGCACTGTTAGAACCTGATTCATGGACGACCTTCACGCATGAACCCAACTTAAGGCACATAAATAGTCCTATTGATCCAGATATTAACATTGATTACAGGGGGTGAGGTGCTACTCAGTGTGACTAAAGGAATAGGCAGTGTGCCCCCACTGCTCTTGAGCACAAGAGCAGGATTCCAATTGCCTCTTGCTGGAAAAATCGTGATGTGATACAGATTTTAACCACTTGTGAATAAATGGAACTGCAGTGGATTTATTTTCTTCTTACTTCAAATCCACGAGAAAAATGCATGTATTTTTGTGTTTCTGCAGTTGAGAATGTCACTGGTTCAGTTTAATTCTCTCCTTGAAAAGCAGATTTCTGGAGTGGGTCCAACACCCACTCCTGATGATTTTTCTCTCCATGGCTGCACACATTGTCATTCACACCAATGGCGCGTTAACCTCTCACTTCAGAAGAGATTCTTCTGCAGCACCGAGCCTGATTAGTTGTGACACAAACTGTGTTATCTATATAATTAAGTGCCCTTGTGGGTTAGCCCGCGTTGGGAAGATGCTGTGACCCTAAATGAGGGAAGAGACGAGCAGAGGAGCCCGGCCTGGGGGAGGTGACGTCTCCCACGTCTGCCTGCTTTCATCCAGCAGGAGATGCCAACAGGGCAAAGGAGTTCACCTTCTCCAAAGTGCTCTGCAAACATCAATTATCCCTGCAGCCCCTCAGGAAGACACAAACTGGGAGACCTCACGGTGCTCCTGACCAAGTTTGCTGTGGTGTGCTGGACTAATCCCAATCCTAAACCTTAAAGCCCGTCTCATTCCACCCCTTGCCATGGGCAGGGACACCTCTTGTTAGACTATGTTGCTCTAAGTCCCATCCAGCCTGGCCTTGACCTTGGCCACTCCTCTGAAGTCTGAACAGTGAATCTTTTATTTGACTGGAGGGGTCAGCAGTGCTGGGACAGAGCTGGGACAGAGCTGGAACACTGCTGGGACAGAGCTGGGACAGAGCTGGGACACTGCTGGGACACTGCTGCGCATGAAACTGGGGAGGGAATCCTTGTTTTGAACACTGCTTTAGCCTTGAGTCATATTTACAAGGCTTTCATGGCTGAGTGTTTGGAGGATGGGAATACAAAGCAGGGTAAACACAGCTGAAGCAAATTCATTAAACATTAACGCAACTATTTGCAGAGATTTTGGTTCACAGCCTTTACAGATTTCCAGAATTACAGTAATGGAACATGGGCACGTGCTCAGCCAGCAGCAGTGAGACAGGAAATCAGCGTGAGCACTGAAGGGACAGACGAGGGTGGCAGGGGGTGACTTCTGAAGCCACTGTGGACAAGCTGTCCTGCTCCTCCCTGGGGAACAGCCCCAACAACCTCACCCCTCCTCAGCTTCCTGCTCCCTGCAAACAGGGGAGCATCCCTCAGGGCAGCCCAGGTTTTGGATGAGGGCCTGGAGGGACAGCACACAGGGAATGGCTCCCACTGCCAAGGGCAGGGTTAGATGGGATATTGGGAATTGGGAATTGTTCCCTGGCAGGGTGGGCAGGGCTGGGATGGAATTCCCAGAGCAGCTGTGGCTGCCCCTGGATCCCTGGCAGTGCCCAAGGCCAGGCTGGACACTGGGGCTGGAGCAGCCTGGGACAGTGGCAGTGTCCCTACCATGGCAGGGTGGCACTGGGTGGCTGGGGTTTATTTTGGTCCCTCCAGCTGCAGCCTGCATCTGTCCCTGTTTGTTCAGTTCTCTTTTGGCAGAGGCTGGAGCTCTGTGGGCCTGCACAGCCAGGCAGTGAGACAGGAGCTAAGAGAAGTCACCTGAGAGTGTCAGGGAGGGCTATTCTCAGAGCCTGGATCAGGTATTTCCCAAGTAAGGCACACAAGGACAGAATTATGTATTCTGTGGTTCCCTGTTTCTAAGAGAGATGCAAATTGAGACATAAGACTTCTCTCTGTAATATACTATAAAAATTCAATGGCTGGCAGTTGACATAAAGCTTATAAATATGTTTTCAAATAAGTGTAACAGCCATGAGATCAGGAATCAGTAAGACATAATGCATTTCAGCACAACACTGATGAACCCATTTTTCTGGCACATATGAAATAACGAGCTCATTTTAATTCTTTATAGATAACAGATAACAGCTTGAGAGGCATGTGCCATGCCATTCACTTTTATGGCTCCATCTCCTCCACACTTGAAGCTCCCATGACACAGGGGTCGGGAGGAGAGGGTGGGTTGTGCATTCTTGTTTTCCTCCTCCTCCTCGCTGCTATATAACGTGGCTATCATTAAAAACCCACCAAAATGAAACAGCCATTTAGTGCACCAGAGTAGCAGCTGACTGATGTGGCCACAGATGACGTTGTTAGTAACTTTTCGGGAATTTATTTCATTTATCTCTGCTTTATATCTCTGCTGTTGCTCTCTAATCATCACTCCCACAAGGCATTGTGCTCCTATTGAGGCAGCAGCTAAATGAGCTGAGAATTAGATCTATATTACATCAGCAGTGGGCACTGCAGATATTACCAGCACATTAAAAGAGAAATTCAAATGAAACAAACAGGAACATGTTCTTTCCTATTCCTGAAATTGATCCTGATTCCACAGCTGAGCAGTGCTCAGGAGGAAGAGCTTTGTCACAAACAAGCCCTTAGATGAGACCATTAACTGAAGCAGGATTACTGCCACTCTGTAATTTCATTTTTCTTTGTCCTTACAAGTTTGTCTGGACTGGGAAAGGACGGCTGCTTTGTTGTGGCAGCACTTTAAGGCTCTAAACTGTAGGAGTCTTGGTTGCCCAGGGGTTATACCTTGGCACAGGAGGCCAGCAGAGCCAGGGCTGGGGGTAGCCCACACTGGGCTCTGTGTGCCCCTTCCCTGGGAGCAGGGCATGGCTGTCCCCTCCCTGAGGCACCTGCCAGGAGTGACCAGAGCAGACACAGCCCCTGCTGAGCCCTGCTGCTCCCTGGCAATTCTGCAAGGCAGCTCTGGATTTAGAGAAATTACGTTTATTCTGATGGGTGACATTAAAACTACCCTGTGTTAAATGTCCTGCAATTTGATTCAGTGGTTAATTCTGCTCGTTGCTTGAAATTCAAATAAACTCTGGAGGAGACATAAATTGGAGAACCAGTGAAAATGTGCATTGTTTTAGCTGTGAGGTAAGCCAGGGTTTGGACAGGTTTCCTGCAGCTCTGATGGTGAGACCCCTGCTCCGAGGTCTGGGGTCTCACATGGCTGTCAAGTCCTTCCTTTCAGAAGGGCTTGGTGATCCATTGGGCTCAGCTGGGAATGACCAAATCAGAATTAATTGAAGTGAAGGGCCAAATCCTCCCTGCAGGGCGGGGAGGGAACTGAGCTGCAGCGGGTACAGCCCAAAGTGCAAGACCTGAGAGCTCAGACACCCCAGAGCACAGCTGCCTGTGCTGGCTGTAAAAACCACTCAGACAGCCCAGTTGTGATAAGAATTAAAGTTGTTACTTACCTGTTATGTGAAATTGTATGGTTAATTAAGTTCATTGTCGTTATGTTAGCTGCCCTGTTGTAATTCCCCTGTTTTCACACCCTCCGCCATGTCCAACCGCGTCAGGAACCCTGCTGCTGCTCCCCAACAAGACATCGCGAGAGTTTAAAAGTACTCGGAATGGCCAGCGTTATTGAATAATTAATAAGCCATCAAATAAAGACTGTACTCCTCCCTAGATAACGAGCCAACATTGGGACCAGTGTTTTACTAGTACAGTTGGGTAGGGGAAAGAGCCATAGAGCCGGAGAGGCCCATGGAGGCTGTCGCCGTAACGTAGAGAGCCCTGCAGCAGAAGCACCCCCTAGACCAACAAGCCAAGAGATCGCCTTCCAGACTACGCGCCCGTGAGGACGGAAGTCCCGGCTCTGCCCCGTGGTGGACAGGTCTGCAGAGGCACCTCCTCCCCGTCGAGCTTCGAAGGGAGCAGCGGCGGCGGCGCGCGGCCCCCGAGCCCCCTACCCCAGAGCTGATAAATAAAGGCTTTCAAACAGGAGAAGAAGGTCTCCTGGCCCCGTTTCTTTCAGTTGCAGCAGGGATTGGGAGCCAAGGCTGGCTCTGGCCATGGCCCTGTGCAGGGACTGGGGCCCGGAGTGCGGCTGCAGGCCGGGGCAGGCCTGGGCAGGCCGGGGCAGGCCGGAGCAGGCCAGAGCAGGCCCCGCTCCTGGGAATGTGCAACACACTCAGCAAAAACACCTGGAGAAACACCTCTGGGGTGCTTTTATAGAAATCATCACCATTTCTAAGAAAAATTACGCTTAAAGGAACGTTAACATTTAAAGCCTTCTTTACGTTACGCTTGCTTTTCACTGTGCCAGTGCTCCCCTGGCTCGCCTCACACCTGTAACCTTTTCCTCTCTGCTGAAATAGCCATCCCTGTGTGGGGAAAGGGTGCTGCAGCCAGGTGGGCCCAGTTTCTGCTCTGTTACTTTGGTTTTGTACCTGAAAAATGCCCTTTTTTTTTTGAGGTGACAGTGTGGCGATGTGCTGGGCCTTTTTCCATCTCTGACAGCTGCGGGAGGTGGCCGTGCCCTTTGCAATTCCAGGGCTCTCCAAAGTACTGGGAATGTTTCAGGCTTTACTGGCTGTCCTTCAGCTTTGGACAACCATTACTTCCAACCGGACAAATACATGATGTTCTATCTCATCCCTGAATCTCCACTTCTGAACTACAACAAAACTATCATTTTGTTTATATTTACTGACTTTGGCAGTCAGGAAATCCTGGGAGCAGGAGCATATCTTGATAGACTTAAATAGGAACCTCTGAGACTGCATGATTAATTCAGTTTTGGTGTGAATTCAGTAATGGTGCACGATAAATCTGACCTGAATGTAGCAGAAAGTAAGAGAATTCTGTATTAATGTTTTATAATAGGTTTATAGTTAAATAAATTTTGTGAAAGCATAGGGGTCTCATTGTTACTCAGTCAGCTTTCCCCACAGCAATATTTTCCCATGATTAAGTTCGAGATCAGATAACCACCTTATGCAGTATATACCCAATAGCAATTTAAAAAATTCAATATCAGCTGTATTATTCTAAAGACTCATTCCATTTTCAATGCAATATAAGTACAAAATAAAGAGATAAACGACATATAAAATGTAAAACATGGGAAAATTTATCACTTGCAAACATAAAAGCCAAAAGGATAAAAAAAGAGAACAAAAGCAAATGGAGGCCATAAAAGAATACAGAAAAAAAAAGATAAATCCACAGCGTTACCTTTTCCATATGCATTTGGCTGGGGTTTATTAAGGTGCATTCACTCTAGCACAGAATATAATCACCTCTGTGATGCACTTTACTGCCGCGGGCTAAATTAATTTATGCCCTGCTGAAGTGTCGGGCCCCGCTGGCTCCGTGGGGACGGGGAGAGTCCCAGGAGCGCCCCGGGAGTGCCCCGGGAGTGCCGAGCGAGCCCAGGGGAGCGAGCCCAGGGTCCAGGGCCAGCACAGCTTGGGGCCAGCACCCAGAGCCGGGAGGAGCGGGGCAGGGCTGGGGCACCCTGCACACCGGGAGGGACCCGCAGCACCC
>VWZP01008291.1:36830-47533 GCA_013396995.1 Dicaeum eximium | reverse complement strand
TGTGGGGCTGTTCCCTGCGGTGTGGGGCTGTTCCCGGCGGTGTGGGGCTGTTCCCTGCGGTGTGGGGCTGTTCCCTGCGGTGTGGGGCTGTTCCCGGCGGTGTGGGGCTGTTCCCTGCGGTGTGGGGCTGTTCCCGGCGGTGTGGGGCTGCTCCCGTGGGGCTCTGGGGGTCCCAGCCCAGCCTGGAGGGTCCCCACACACCGTCGGGGTGCTGGCAGGCAGCGGGCAGGAGTGTCCTCGTCTGTGACTCCGGAGAGCCGGTACCGCTCCTTAACCCACCGAGTGAACACCTAATGGCTTCTTCCTACCACTGTACTTAGGGTCGGGCTAACGACTCCATTATGAACGTGTTCTCCGCTATAATTACTCTATTTTCTGTGTAAAAACTTGCCCTGAGCTGACACTGTGCAGACGTGGTTCCACCCAGGCACAGATGGTTTGTTTCTGTCCCTTTGCTAAATTGCTATTCATGTCACAATCTCCAGCCGATCAAATAGTTCATAAACACAACAACAGATTTTCCAGCGGGCACTCTGGGTTCACACAGCCCTTTTCTCAGGAAATAAAAAAGCTATTTGTGGGAAAATAACCCCACCAAAACCCAGAAAACATTTGAGAGAGAAACTGGACTCCTGTATTATCCAGTGACCCTTGCTTCAAAGAGCATCATAATTTCTGTTCCAAAGTCACAAAGTTACTCACTTTGGCTCTCCTATGTCAGAAATAAAGAGTTGTGATACTGAGGCAATGGAATGAAGCATTTAAAAATAAATTACAGGATGTAAAGTTTCCCGTGTGAATAGCAGTCTGGAACGGGAGACTTTCCTGAGGGAATGGTAACTTCCAGTGTCACGCAAAGGTTTGTATCTTCATGGTTCCTCCTGAAGAGGTCCCTCAGCCCCTGTGAGAATGAGCACCTTGGAAGTGGGAAAGGTCGGCGGAGCCACAGTGCAGACCCCAGGAAAGCAGCCCCGTTTCTGGGGTCTGTTGCCCTCTCTGGCTCCTGCAGTACAGCTCCAGGTGAGGTTTTGGACTGACAGGATCTAAACGTGAAGGTTTGCTGAGGGCTGCCCTGGCTGCATTAATCCAGAGGTGACTAGCTGATTATGTTTTTGGCAAGCACGGGTGGGATGGGGAGGGGCTGAGTTTGGAGAGAACCATTGAGGGGAGGCAGCTCTCTGTCCCAGGACCAGCCTACAGCCCCTGCACAGGAACCTCCCTCCTTTCTGTGCTGAACGGTGGCTCTTGTGGGCACTCCCCTGAATTTCCCGGTTGGTTTTTCCTTTGGCATCAGTTTATGGCAGCTCTGAGCTGGGGCTCATTGTTGTGGCAGATTTCCACGGATCAGAAAGATGACACTGGAAGCGAGATAGGAGAGCAGGACTCAGAGGAGTTTGGTTTTTCCTGGACTCCATTCCCCTCAGGGCACATCACAGGGTTTATCCCAGCAAACTCCAAACCTCAACAAACATCCAGGCACCTAATTGGGAGTAGGTAATAAACTTCATATGCATGAAAATATGCATGAAAAGCTCTGCCCTCAACAGCAGCAGGCTTTTTAAAATTTCCATAATGCTAAGCAGTGTCTTGCTCACATGCCCACGGACGGCGGTGGCTTTGTTGTCATGGATACTGGTACATACCTTGTTTTCTTTCAGAGATCTATCAAGTATGTGCATTTGGATGTTCTCTGGATCTGCCTGAATGTTCTAAGCACATTTTTACACTAGTAAATAATATTAAACAGCTGTGTAATTTATGCTGGAAGGCTGAACACACTCCAGCTCAGTATTTTAACACCCTTTTTTCACCCTTGAGATTTCCAATCCAAACACTCTGCCCGGTGATATTCTCACTGAGACGGAGCCTGACTTGCAAGAAACTGTTCTTTCTGTAGGGTTTTAGTCTGAAGAACCCCTCCACGTACTAACCACTCCCCAGCCACCCACAGGCAGGGGAAGGAGCCTGGTTTTCAAGCATGAGCTGATTCCTTCCAAGATAATTTGAAAGATAATCCCAGCCTAAAAACAAAATCTAGCAGATTTCTGTGTTGCATCTGCTTCATCTTTTTAGTGGAGGCAGCAAGAATATTGCAGGCTGCAGGCACTGTGGGGAAGTCTTGGAGCATCTCTCCCCTCTGGAAAAGCTGGTACTCCACGTGGAGGTACTGTGCACCTGAAATGGAAGTTTTAAGTCTCAGCAATGGAAGAATCCTAACTCCTGCCTTTTGCCTCTTCACCTGTTCCTTAGCCCACAGGGACTTTGAGCTACCTTTGGGCTTGGCAGCGTGAAGCAGAGGATCTCCTGAGTCCCAGGAGTGTCCATCTTCTGTGGCAGTGACAGGGCTTCATCACTGCCACAAATAACATTCCAGGGCTGAAGCCTTCACATTCTGGTTCTGGAGCTGCTAAAAAACCCAGGGGATCTCATCTCTGTCTGCTGAGTCAGCAGCTGAGTGTAAACTCTGTTGTCTGCTTAGTGACTGCACCGAGGAGTACAGCTCGAGTAACTCCGGCTGGGTAATGGGCTTCTGCCCATGGTTTTCAGTATTAAATTCAATTAGGTTTCATTTATCAGCAGCAGAGAAATAAGATGTTGAAATAATAAGACAAGGGAATGATAATGTTCTTAGAAAAGAAGTAACATTTGTCATGATTATAGAACAAAACTGCAATAGAGCCAACTCCCTTATCTGCAGTTTGTGAAGTTGAGAGTGTATCAAATGAACATGGGATAAATATCTGAGATGTACATGCACAAACCCCTGCTTCTGAGAGAAAACAGCATTTAGCTCTGTACAGTGACTCATTACATGCTTCAGATTTGCTTTTAAATTGCACATGAGGCCGAGACACTGAATGTCCTGTGGCAAACAGCTGGAGTAAAGCCACGGCCCAAAACCTCAGACCAGAAAGTCCTAAACAGCCTGGGATGGCCAAGGAGACTTGGCAACCTGGGGCCAAGAAAGTCCTAAACAGCCTGGGATGGCCAAGGGGACTTGGCAACCTGCAGCCAAGAAAGTCCTAAACAGCCTGGGATGGCCAAGGGGACTTGGCAACCTGCAGCCAAGAAAGTCCTAAACAGCCTGGGATGGCCAAGGGGACTTGGCAACCAGGGGCTAGCTCCTGGGAAAGACCAGGGAAAGGAGTGTAGTGCACAAATCCCTGGACAGTGAGATGTTGTGGTTTTATTCTCTCTTCCAAGGTGGCAGAAATGCCATCCTTGCACACCAGCAGGTGGCTGGAAATGAGGACAGTTCCAAAAGCAAGAAACTGAGCCCAGGGCACATCTGCAGGTGGCTCTGGGGCTGCAGCTGGATCCAGGGTCTGGGCTGCAGCTCTGTGAGGTGTCAGCCTTGGACTCTACTGCCTTAACAAGGCCCTTGATGAGGAAATTTCAAAGAAGATCAAAACCTCAGAAAGACCCTGATATTCAAAGGAGGCCGGTGTCTCTTCTTTTCTTAGTAAAAAAAAAAAAAAAAAAAAAAGAAGGAAGAAGAGAAAAGGGAAATATAATTCTGTTTCATTTGTCTGTGCATGAACAAATTAGTTTCAGAAGCAATTTTACAGTAATTATGACCATCTCCAATGGATTAGATTTTCAGAAATATTCACTCTAATGTCAAGATGAGAACTTTGACGTCCTGATTTTTTTATTTGATGTTCTAACAATTTAAGGGTTCCAATAATTTGTGTGCCTGACTAGACTAGAACAAAAACACATTTACTACCTCTGAGTTTTGTGACACTGAAAATTTTATGGTGAAGTGATTTTGACCTTTGGAGGATATAAAAAATTCAGTGGTAACATGATCTTTATCTCTCAGCACAGCATGTTATGGTCTGTAGTTTCAGTTCCTATTCCCTGATAAAGAGGTGTGTTTGATCTTTTATTCCTCCTAATACTTCAAGTGTATCATAATTATAAATTTATTTGGTAATCACTGTGATGGTGCTGATACAAGAATCCATTTAGCATTTCTGTGTCTGTGGTACTTCCTTCCACTGGAGATACACCGTGAATCCATCAAGGTAAAGTACAAAGCTTTCTGAATTTCTTTAAAGTGGAATTTAAGGCAAATACACTTCAGGGAAGTTTGGTGAGTTTGGGGACATCTGCATGAAAAAGATCCAGTGCCCTTTTCAATAGTTTGTCCATTTTGGTGGGTTTTTGTGGGCAGTTTTTGGTGCCAGCCCATCGGAATTGCTGCTCCCTGGGATGAGGCTTCATGCCATTTGTGTGGAGAGTGGCTGAGTCAACAATTATAAATGATCCATTTGGTGTTTGTGCAAAATCATCCATCACTGGACGCTGCTAAGTGAGTCTGGTAACATTAAAAATATGTTTAGTAGAGCCCACATTTCAGTGCCACCCGTGATAGGGTCAGCAGCTGCCAAACACAATTAATCACTTGTTTACTGAGGGAGTGAAGGGATGGAGAGCAGGAGGAAACAGCAGCAGGAAGAAGAACAAGCACACAAAATAAAAAATCATTATACAAACAAAGACCATTTACCCCACTGTCGCTGTCGAGCCAGGTGCGAGAAAGGAGGAGTTTAGTTTCAGAAGGCTTTAGGGCCAAAAGGGAAGTTTGTTACAAACTTGGTGCTTTTTATAACGTTTTGTTAAGTGGATTATGATTGGACAGAAAAGAACTACAAAAGAACTTCTTTCACTTAATTGGTGATGGGGAACTTTATACCCTGAAGGACGAGCTATTACAAACAGTAGTTAGCTGTTATAAACAATGGTTACAGAAAGACATAATAACTGTCCAGAATTCTAAGTTTATTCAAACAGTTCTCTGTGTTTCTCTCTTCAGCTGAAATGAGCATTTCCACACCAAAAGGGCATGGGAGCTGTGCTGCTGCTGGAGCTGGCTCAGGAGCCAGGCTCAGCACTGCAGGAAGGCTGCTGAGCCTCTGGGCTGAGCTTAATCAGAACACAGAGAGATTTTTAATCCCAGGGCTGCTGAATCCAGAGCTCACAGCAGGCTGGGAGAGCAGCTCTGTGCTGGGCAGGGCTCAGAGCAGCCCCAGAGCCAGGCCCATCCACCCGGGGCTCCTGCTCCCACCAGGGATGAGCCCTCTGCCACGTCCCAGAATGCTTTCATTGAAATGCACCTGATAACAGCACAGGGAGAGTGGGAATGGGTTGGCAGGTGGCCTTTCCAATGAAAGGGCACATGGTAAACTCTGTTTGCTGCTGTCTCACCCTGGAATACTAAAGGCATCACACTCTAAGCATATTCCCTTCCATTTCCCCATTGTTCTGTCCTTTTTATTGTCCATATTCCAAAAACTGAATTTGATTTCAAAAGGCATAGAACAGTAAGTTCTAACAGTAAGTTCTATCAGTAAGTTCTAACCAGTTTTTGGGCTGGTTTATTGCAATTGCAGATGTATGTTCTACTTTTATTCTAACATAGCAAAACACAGAAAGGACTGCAGCCTTAGACTTCATGCCTTTGTGGAACACACAAATGTGAGTAATTCTTTATTCTCGAAGCAGGATGGGAAAACAAAATTAGTGCTAGGTCTTGGAGCAATTACCCCCAGGTGCCATCTCTTCCTAACCACAGCAGGCTGATTCCGAATGGTGCTTCCTTTAAATTTAAATTTAAACATGCCCTCTGTTCTTACGAGCAGCCCTGCCTGGACATGAAAAAGCATCAGATATCATCCTTGTATTAACAATTAATTATTTCGTTATTGGCTCAAAGCAAAGCCAGCACACCGGGACTTCAGTTGTTTGCGTTCCTCAAGCTTTCAGCCGCGTCTGGGGGTTTTGTCTTCTGGGAGAAAAAGCCACCTAAAAACGCCCCCAAGTTCTCACAAGTTTGTCCTGCGCTGGCTCCCAGCAGGGCAGTCCTCATGGGGAAATAAATTAGGTGCTGATCTTTGTTAATAGCCTCCAGCCAGATCTTTTCCCAGAGCAAGGCCAGAGCACAGCAAAATCTTTCCTTTGAAATCCAGTTCTCCTCTATGTGCAACCAGTATTTCCCACGGCTGAACTCAACAAATTGCTGTAACTCCTCTCTTTGAATTTGTTATATTTATGACAATTTTAGCTGTTCAGTTTCAAATGCTGTCAGTGTCTACGCTGTGCTAAACACGTTCTGTGTTTTGGCAGACACAGATAAATCTCCATAAGGAAGTGCACACACACACACTCAACACCCAATTAGGCTAAATTAATGCCTGCGGATCAGCCCCGTGCTGGAGTGAGCTGGGGCAGCTCCTGACACCGGGGGATTGCTTGGCGTTTGAGTAGCACAGAATTCAATGAACTGAAGTCCATTTTTTTACTGTCTGGGGTATTGTGGACTGATTCTGGCTGTGACACCGCGGTCAGAGGGTGCTGCTCAGGGCTGGGAGTGCAGAGCTGGGCAGTGGCAGAAATGGCATCACAGGTGGTAGCCAGGTGGCACCGGGCACAGACAGGTGTCAGGAAAATTAATCCACAAACATCAGAGGTTTATGTCCAAAAAGGAGACAGAGGAGTCCCTTTTACTTTATTCCAATAAAGGGAGAGGCCATGGGGCATTCCCCTGGGGTCTCTCCAATTTTTGGAGGACACAGCATCCTTTTTATCCCAATTTCCTCCTTTTTACCCCAATTTCCTCCTTTTTATCCCAATTTCCTCCTTTTTATCCCAATTTCCCGGCTGCATTTCCCTTCTCTCTGTCCCCATTGACTGAGGCACTTGAGAGGCACAGACTGCCCAGAACTTCCCTGATCCCCTCTAATGTATAACCCCACTTTTTCATTTTTAATTCCCATGGAATTTTTAGAGTTTTTCCCCATTGTTCCTTTCATCTTCCAACATCCAATTTTCATTTCTCAGCAAACCCACAGTTTGTTTGTAAAGGCAAATATCCTTTCCATCCATCAATCAGTGGAACCCTTCCCACTGTTCCTTTTACCTCTCAGTGCTAATTTGGTCTACCAGCAGACCCACAGTTTGTAAAGACAAGTCTGTCATTGCTCTCACAGGTGACACAATCAGGTCTCTGGTCAGTGGAAGGAGACTCAGAGCTCAGCTCAGGGTGTGCTCACAGGGGGAATGCTGCAGGCACGGGTCATGGGAACTGGGGAAATAGAAAGTTTAGTCTGAGCAGGCACCCCGTGGGAATCACTGATTATTGCTTTGCTGTCTGGGCTCACAGTGACCACAGAATTATAGAATGTTTGTGTTGGAAGGGACCTGTCAAGGCCATCTGCTCCAGCCCCTGTGCGATGAGCAGGGCCCGTCCTGCTGGCCCAGGTGGCCCAGAGCCCTCGGCCAGGGCCTTCTGCAGAGCAAATTTGGGCACTGCTTTGCAGGGGGGGCACATTTCCAGTCCGAGATGCTGCCGTTTGAGAGACATCTTCATTTTTCTTTTGGCAAGAGCGGGATATGTTTCCAGTTCTTGGAAGCTTTTGCTTATTAAATAACAGAAATTAGTTTCTGGAAGAATCTGAAGCAAAATCTATTGCGTTTCTCCTTGTTCTGGAGCCAGTCCCACCACGGTGCACCCAGCTGGGGTTTGAGAGGCAGGTGCTGGCCAAGGTGACCTGTCTGGGAGGACATGCACCAGGCTGTGCTGCCGGTGGGGAAAAGTGTTTGTACTGTGTAAATACATTTCAAGGGGTGGTTTACTGCAGGTAGCGCCGTTGTAGCTGGACTTTTGAAGAGAAAGCCAAAACAGCTGTGAGTTTGTGGTCACCTTGAAGGCACACAGGCTCAGGAACCTCGAGGATGTGCTTAGAAAAAGCCGTGATAATCTTGAGTACTTGGTAATGACCGTGGGTTTCACAGCCAGATCATTTTAACATTGTGAGCAAAAAGAGAACATTGTTAGTGAGCTCATTAGTCCTCTGGAACTGCCAAGCAAAGCCATTAATGGGGAGAATCAGATTTGATAAGAATGGGATTTGCAAGGCAATCTTTGAGGACATGGGGAATGCCAGCGTCTGCTGGGGTTGGTTTCCCAGCTGGCTGTAAAACCTGTACAGAGGAGCCCCTGGCCTCGGGGGTGCCCCTGTCCCTGTCCCTGTCCCTGTCCCTGTCCCTGTCCCCGAGTGCTTCTCGCTGGAGGAGCTCGGCGTGGTGCTGGCATTTCCTTGGAAATCTCTTTTGCAGGTCAGCAGTGAACCCAGCACAAACAAACAAACAAACAAACAAACAAACAAACAAACAAATGCTGATTCATGCCTCTCTTTCCTTCCACTATTTATTTTCCATCCTGTTTTTGTTCACCTTATTCTCTGAGTTTCCCTGGACCCCTGCTGGCTGGGTGTGACAGAATTCTTTCCGCTGCTCCTGTCACCTCATTCTTCACTTTTGCAGACTCCTGGAGCTGTGCAGGGCTCCCTCCCGCACTGGAAGGCAGCCCGGAGTGGGTCTGGCCGAGCCGTGCTGGTCCTTTCTGCGGGGATCAAAGGGGACTTTGCAGGGAGCAGCAGGAGCACCAAGCCAGGAGCAGAGCACGGTGCAAAGCCCGGTGTGGGTGTAGGGCAGCCCTGGTCCCACAGACAGAGCCTGGCAGGGAGGCACTCCCGTGTCTGGGGGGCACAGGACGCTCCAGCCCACGGCCCTGGCACAGCCCAGCCCTGCAGGGGAGCAGCTCCCGAGCAGGGGGACAAGCAGGGACCCCCTTGTGACAAACACGACGGGACATGATGCACACAACCACACCCAGGAGTCCGAGTTACCCTGGGGATGAAAGAAGCATGGGCAAAACAAGCCATGTTTTATGAATAATTTTCCTTTTCCCAAGGTTGTAGTTCCTTTTATGTTCCATAAACAAAGCACCGTGGGCTTTTGTTCTTCCAGAAAAACACAGCCCGGCAGGTAAGGAGCAGTTCAGCCTGGAATCGGCTTGTCCAGCCCTGAAAGCAAGAGGCCTAGTTAATCTAAACATTTAATATTTGAGTATTTGCACAGGACCTGTGTTATTAAGGACAGGGGGGATGATTGAGTGTGAAAGTAATCAGTAAAAGGTTTTTATGAGCAATACAGCAATAAGAGGTTGCATATTCAGTGTCAGAATCAGGGCTTCAGGCACAGGGGAAAATGGTCACCTTTATTTATTTATTTATTTATTTATTTATTCACATTTATTTATTTATTTATTTATTCCTTTAGTCTGATCCAACCCCGGCCGTTCTCTAACTGTGTGGGACACATGAACATCCCCCCCAGACCCAGGCAGAGCAGGGGGCCCACCAGACCCGCTCCCACCCCCCCTCTGTAGCCGCCCCACAGCATTTGGGAGCTGAGAAGTTGTGAGCGTGTTGAGTTTTCACAGCCCCGCGTTGGCAGAGCTGCGTCTGTAAGCGATGAGGTGGGAAAGTTCACAGCGCGAGTGGCCCTCGCGTTCACAGCTCCACGTGTGTCACAGTCGGGTGTTAATGCGCTCCCAGCGATGCACATGGAGAGCCCTGCGGGGCAGCACAGCCACAGCCACAGCCACAGCCACAGCCACAGCCACAGCCACAGCCTGTCCCCAGGCTGGCCCTGCTCTCTGCGCTGGGGATCCTTACCTCCTGATGGGCTGGGGCTGTTTGTGATGGCACAGGGGAGAGGTGGCCGTGCCCTGCCCCAGGAGCAGCACCCCCAGCACCTGCAGAACAGCCAGGGCTATGGGGCCTCACGCTCCAGCATTCCCTGGGGAATGCTCATCCCTGGCTTTGCCATCTCCCCTTGTTCACGGAGCAAGAGGAGTCAGATTTCCCGAGGAAAATGGCTTTAAGCTAAAGGAGGGTGGATTTCAATTGGATGTTAGGAATTGGGAATTGTTCCCTAGCAGGGTGGGCAGGGGCTGGGATGGAATTCCCAGAGCAGCTGTGGCTGCCCCTGGATCCCTGGCAGTGCCCAAGGCCAGGCTGGACACTGGGGCTGGAGCAGCCTGGGACAGTGGGAGGTGTCCCTGCCATGGCAGGGGTGGCACTGGGTGGCTCTGAGGTCCCTCCCAACCCAAACCAGTCTGGGGTTCTGGGATTCGATGAGAAGATGTCCTAACCCAGGCAGAGGGGAGCTGGTTTCTCCTGCAGGAGTGATGCATGAGTGTGCCTCTGGGCAGTGATGCATGGCCTGGGCAGTGATGCATGGCCTGAGCAGTGATGCATGCCTGGGGCAGTGATGCATGTATCTGGGCAGTGATGCATGGCCTGGGCAGTGATGCATGTATCTGGGCAGTGATGCATGCCTAGGGCAGTGATGCATGCCTGGGGCAGTGATGCATGCCCCTGAGCAGTGACACATGCCCTGGGCACGCAGAGGAGCAGGAGGTGCAGGTCCCAAAGCCCCGTGCTGCTCCCTGCAGCCACCTCGGCAGCCCCGTCATACCGGGGTGTCCCGGGAAAATAAATATTTATGAGGAAAAGCCACAAATTGCCAAGTTATTCTGCAAATTATCAGAGAAGTGGAACATATTGTGGAAGGAAAAGGTATTTTCTGAAAAGACCTTTCAAGCACAATGCCTCATTCTCTGCAACGTTCATCTTCAAAAACTAAGAATGGGGAAGGATTAATGGACCGGGACCCTGCGAATTCGCACTTCCCGGAACAAAGAACAAAGATGTAAAGCCTGTCTTCAAATGTCCCTGTTTTCTACAAAGGAATATAATTTTGCTTCTGTCATCATTTCAAGAAATACTTTCTCCACAATGATTTCTCTTCCAAAGTCAAAGAGTTGAAATCTTGAAAAAAAAAAAAAA
>VWZP01008290.1:357411-371766 GCA_013396995.1 Dicaeum eximium | reverse complement strand
TTTTTTAAACTTTCTAAAAAAGTATAAAATTTTGAGTTCACTTCAGCATTTGGAAGATTTTTTTAACCCAATTGTTGTTTCCTGCTGTTATCCCCAAAATCCGAAAAAAAAAAAAAAAAGTTATTTTATGACCCCCTCCAAAAATATCTGAAGCCTGTCTCACTTTGTGATTCACCCAAAACTCCCCTCATTACAATTCCACTTCCTTTCTTTATAAAATACCTTTTATCATACGCTGGAGGGTGATGGCTTAAAAGTCGTGCCTAAGGGTTGAATTACTTAGACTCCCTTGAGCCACAGGCTCAAATTCTGGCTGGGTTGACTCAATTCTGCCTCCTTTCAAGAGAAAGAAATTGAATTCCGTGCAGGTCATTCTGTGAGACTCTTTCAGGGAAGAGCAAAATTGCAACTAATATCCAGCCTGCTTTCTGGAAACATTAAAGCTTTCTATCAGAAGGAAGTTTTTCCCCAGCATCTTTCACAAGTATTTCTTCTTCTGTCACTTCAGTGCTGCACCTTCATCAGTGCTGTGTGCTTGGCAGTCACACTCTACCAGGGTGTGCATAGATCTCGTGTGGTTAAACAAGGCCAGAGAACACTCTGCCTTTAATTCTAGCCCTGATTTGTTAAAATTTTACTAACAGCCACTATTTCCTAAAGTTTTAATGTGATTTTTCTTTCAGAGCTCTAAAATGGGAGGCAGAAGTCAATCGCTGCAAGCCTCACCTTCAATTAGGAAGGTGAAGGAAGCCAAGCCAATAAGGAAGCCAAGAAGTTTCCTTAAGTTATCAGAAATCAAGAAGTTTTCTTTTTTTTTTTTCTTTCACACTTGCAAAAAGAGATCTTGGACACCTCACACAGGCACACCTTGAGGGGTCAGCAGCTGAATGGTAGAAAAGGACAGCTTCAAATCCACCATTTTAAAATTGTTTGGTTTTCAGCAGTCTTTCATGGTTTGTATTTTGCTTTGGGCTGGCAGCTCTGGGGAGTGATGACAAGGATGCAATCAGCAGCAGAAGGCAGCTCAGGCTGTAAAAGGTGTTGGCATCCCTTGGGAAGAATGGCATCACAGAGCCAGGCAGCTTAGGAAACAAAGTCAGTGCTAATTTTGACTGAAATTTCCCATATCTGGACTCTCTTTCCAACTGGTAGCAATACTGCCAGTCTTTAAAATTTCAGCCAGGAATGGTTCATCCTGGCAGACAGTGTTGGGCAGATATTGCATGGAAAATATATCAATATTAATTTCTTAAAGCAAGCTTAAGTGAAGAACAACCAACCAAGGTTTTACTCACTTATAAATAATACTCACATTGAAGTGTTTTCTGAGAAGTATCCTGACTTTTGCTTGTCAAAAAGACTGAGAATTTTAAAAATTATCTAATACTTTGTGTGAGAATCCTCTAATTTTTCTCGATTAATCAAATTCATTAACATTTTCAGAAAGTCAGGTCATGCTAGCCCCATTAACTGATAATCAACAGGCAAATAATGTACTTTTTAGAGTTACAGAAATACTGTTTTTCGAATTATAGTTGCTTCTTCCCTTAAAACCACTGTATTCTGTCTGGGGGTAATGGACCTCAAGAGAATTTCCCTGGAGCCACAACCTCCAGTGACCAGGAATGACCTTTCTGGCATTGTGCTGGGAAAAGAGGATATAGCCTGAGGCAAATTCACAAGGGTGAAGTTCAGGAACCAGGTTAGAGAAAAGTAAATATAAGGGATAACTGGGAAAAAAAAAAATAGCCCCTTATGTCTATGACATACATAATTTGTGACAGACAATTTTTACCTCTCACTAAGAAAGGTGGCAGGCACCTATTCTGTTCTCATACATCCTTCAGCCTGATGGAGGGATACATTTCCCAATAAGGCAAACCAACTGTTTTTGGAAGAAATTGCTTCTTCCTGGTACCTGAGGCTGATTCCCCCACCATCTTCCTGAAGGCCCCCTGGTTCATCCTGTTACACCAGTTTAATAGACACGAGAATAAATTGTTCCATGCTCACCAGGACAGATGGCAGCCCACCACGTTGGGGGCTGTACTTCCCTAGCACCTCCTGGAGCCAACTTCTGGTCTCTTGAGTTCATGTCTTGGGCTGGGGTTATGAGCAGTGAGCCCAGGTGGGTGGGAGCAGGATGCTCTCACACAAAGCCTTCCCCTGCCTTAAGGGTCCACTCTGCTGCCCACCAGGAGTTGTGCACTCCTGGTTCACAAGACTCGGTCCTCTCTTCAACAAAACAGCGCCAGAGGCAGCGAGGGCAAATGCTGGGCTGTGGCAGTGGTTTACTTCCTTGGAAAATAAACATATTATTTCATATTCTTGGTTAGTAACTCTGCAGTTGTCAATAGATTCTGTTTTGTGTGTGCCTACATGTGTTTGTGTCAGTTGTAACAACGTTTTAAGTAAACACAATGACTTCAACCCAAGGCCAGCATGTTTAAAAGTTGTTTCTCTTCTGCTATGAGAGCTGTGCCCATATATGACTGGTTTTGGTACTCATTCAAATGTTTTAAACCCAACAGATATATATATATATTTTTTTTTTTTGTGAGCACAGAAAATGGAGGAAATAAAGAGACTGTTTAATTTGATCTGATTCTATTTTAAAATGCAATTAGACTGGGGGAAAAAATCCAGGATAAACATTTAAAGGATTTGGTGATAGTGCTTGGTACCCTTTTTTTTTTTTTTCCTGTAGATCACTGTTTTTTCTCCAACCTAAGCCAAGGGAGAGTTGTAAATAACCAGGGGCAGTCTCATGGTTCCCAATTCTGTGTCTGTGACCCACTCACAAGGTGTGCACACCCCTGCACTCTGACAGCATCCAAATGTATGAGGACCAAAAACTAAAGACCAGGGAGTGCTTCAATTTTGAAACCTGATGTCTCAAAGGCAAAATTCAGGCATATTTTCAGGGCAAGAGGAAAAAGTCCTGCACTCCATTTTTACTTCTGAATAGAAAATTGCAGCTTGTATGGCTGCTACAGTAACATCTCTCACCAGTTTATGATTTACCTTACCTCTTGAGAGGCATGAGGTAATAAAAAGCAAGTCACTCTCCCTGGCTCCCAGAAATTGTGGGAAATAAACACCTGGCTTCAAGATAATATTCAAAACTGACCATTGATTTTTCAGTTAGTTTTTCAGTTAGTCTCATTAATGAGACCAAGTTTAAAATTAACCTATTGTGATCTTAAACTTTGAAATAGAGAGGATGCAGAAAGCACTGAATGTATACTGAATGTATATGTATACTGAAGCACTAAGGACAAAACTCATAGGAGAGAGAGAGTGTGCAAGATTTTGGGCTGCAGCATAAGACTGAAATCTTCCAAGGCATGGAGCTTCAAGTGAGTAGTTGACTTTTGATTAATTGTTTTCTCTTTGTGCTTGCTTCTAAATCACAGGTCAAAAACCACAGCTGCTCTACAATTACTCTTTATTTAGCTTCATGTGTACCCACAGTACAGGAATTGTGGGATAGGAGATAAGGAAAGAATCTGAAAACTTTGGAGATTTAAATTACTATGCTGATGAATCTTTTTCACTGAGACTTTCTAGACCTGTTGATGTCAACGTAGATATAATTTTGCCCAGTGTTTACTTAATTTTGAGCTGCTTATTTTTGTGTGCTTCCTCTCAAGGCATATGTGTCCCAGTGTTAGGGAGTTCATAAAGTCCTATTTACCTATTTTACATTGTTTTGTTGGTATCTTCCACAGTGCCATCCAGGTAGTGGAGAAAGGAATGTGACAAAACATTTTTTCTCACCTTTACAGTTAGCTGCTATAATATCCCCCCAGCACCATAATTATAAAGACAGAGAATAATGCTTTTTTTTTAATATCCTAATGAGAACTGAGAATGCCTGCATTCCCTTGGCTACTTCTTTTAGCCAGCAGCTATTGCAACATGCCTGCAAGGAGAAACTCAGAGCAGAAATTCAAAGAGGGAAAGACACCATAGAAAATATCCTATCATCATCCAGTTTTCAAGGAAACAATTTAAAGATAACTAGCTTGTAAGTGATTGGGGTTGTATTGCTTTTAACTGCAGCCACCTGTTTCTAAAACAGAAAGAATGGATTCTTGGCTAAAGCTTGGCTAAAACAATATCTAGCTGAATTTGGGTATCTTGGCTCTCTTCCTGTAGCAGCTACAGCCTTCCTGCAGGACCTCATAGCAATTTTTACAGTTCCTGGAAATTGCTTTATTCATCCTTGCCCACTTACATGGCTGTCATTCATTAATGAGAAGCTCTCTAATATATGACAAGTAGAAAAAGTAATTTTTGGTATGACAGCAAAATGATGGTCAGGTGCATCTATCAGGGCATCAGAACCCGTAAGTCTGATGGGTTTCTTCAATGATAAAAACACTGCCTCTGACCCTCTGGAATGGAGATGATCCAGGGTCCATGAGGTAGTTCTGGAACAGAAAACTGAGGTCTGCACACACTAGCACACTTTTGTACTCTCAGAGAATAGTACAAACTACTTACTGAAATGTGACACACCGAATAGAGAGAAACCATCAGGCTCTGACTCATTTCCCACCTCTGGCATTCTAGAGCAGGTCACTTAATTTCTCTGAACTTTTCATTTCCTCCCCTGGCTTTTCTCACTGACAAAGTTCTCTGGGCCATGGTTTGTCTTTTACAGTGGCCTTTCATATTTCCTTCAGTCTTGAACTCCTCTCTGGTTTGATAGATCTGTCAATATGAAGATGTTGTAATGAATAACAGCTGCAGAGACGTTCGGTTCCTCTATCCTTGACAAGACTTAAAAAATCCTTGCAGGCTCCATAGGGGAGGGATGATGGAAGGAATCATGATTTTATACACTTATTTATTCATTCTTTCATTCACTCACAGATATTACTGACTAGTTTCAGTGTATACCCTGGAGTTCCAACACATGTTCTTAACAGATGTTTTATTATATGATCTTTTATTATATTCATCCAAACTGCCGCAGCACTCACCCCCCTTTTATTTCCTTCTACCCCAAACTAAATTAAAAGAAAATAAACTCTTCATAGTCATAGATAGTGTTGTGTTTCTCTGACTCAGAAATCACTCCCTCCAAGGGCAATTATAATCAACTCTCATCTTTACAAAATGTACTGCAGGAGCTTAGTGACTTGAGATGTTGTGATTTCGGAAGGCTCAGACTTGGATTTTCAGGAAAAAAAGGGATTGTTCTTTTTGAACAGTTATCTCTTGAATGGCTTCCTGGAACTAAAAAGAGCTAAGGCACATCATTTTAAAAGTATGTTTAAATATTTTGGAGCAAAGAGTTAGTCAGTCTGTTTCATCTTACTCTGGATCTTACTCTGATAGGCTCTGTATTTTTGTATATTTATTATACATATAACCAATACCTCATCCTTCAGGAGCAGAAACCTGTGATTCATCATGGTGTGCATTACAAAGCAAGTTTGTCCCCTTGATCTTATTGTCTCTGATCCAATCCCCTGTCTACCACCATTTCTGTGTTGAGGTTATCTGAGTATGCCCAGCTCTGGAATGGGACAGTATGAAACAGAATTATTTGTTAGGTGATTCAGGTTATCCTTTAATCTTGTTGGTCTTATGGCTGCATCTGCTTTATTACCTGACTTTATTCACCCAACTTTGAAAATGTTTGCCTAGCAATTTTCCTGTATTGACTTAGCAAGTTAATAGCAGAGATGAAAGACAATCCTTTGCTTCCCCCACCAAAGTGCCATTCCCACTTCCTGACTGAGGCTGTCATTAGAAAAATAAAATATATCAGTACTAGCTACATTTATATTTCTCCAGCTAAATTTTCATACTGATGTGTATTGGGTATTACTTATTAGACTGCTTACAGAAAACTTGAAACAATCCTAAGCCCAGGTACTAGCAAACACAAAGTATTCACATCTGTATCATCCCTCTCCTATTAATTTTTTTGAATCATCTGGGATTGCTTTCAGCTGTTCATAGCTCTTTTTGTAACATTTATAAGTGTCCCAAGAGCATACAGAGTGTAAAAATTTGTAACAGGTGCTGCTGAGGAGAATGTTGATTTTCTATTGGTACCTCTAAGCAAGCAGTGATTTCTCNTTTTTTTTTTTTTTTTAGATCTTCCTGCAGGTTCATGACCTGATGCAAGTGTGGTTGCTATCATCTTTGCTAATACACAGCCTTGATTCAGGACTCTCCACTAAAAGAGAAAAGTTACTGAAATTCAAAGAACTAACTTCTCTACTCTGAAAATATACAATTATAAGAACTACACAACATCCTGCATTTTTGATGAATAGTCAACGAACATTCTGGTTGGAGTACTAGTAATATTTTGGAAATTTCCATAGACATCACTTAGTAAATTGCATTCAGACACCTTTTAATCTGGGACTTGCTGTATCTTTGAAAATGTAAGATGCTAGGCATATCCTCATGTGGAGTTTTTTTGAGGTTTTTGTTTTGTTTTGTTTTGATTTTTTTTGAATTGTTTTTGTTTTTAAGTGAATTGTGAGAGACATGGACTGTTATTTAGGGAAGAATGCAGGTGAGTGGGTGGTACCAGTGGTGATAGGCACACATATCCCATGTTGGGATGAGGAATGAGTTCTTCTTGTGATATTGCCAGTGAGGGGAGAAAAAAAGGGAGACCTTTTCTTCTCTCTCACTGGTGTGCCTTGTGGTGGGACAGTCAAAACTTCTGATGTTATTTGCAGTTATTGGACTGTCATTGCTCATGATCATTAATTCAAAAGAGGACTGTCCAGAAGTGCTAGCTGCTATTTGCTTTTTCCAGTGTCAGAGGATGAAACTCTATGTGTAAATAGGCAGCTGTAAGCCACCAAAGAGCATCTGATTCAATATAAGATTTCCACCATGGAATTCCAGTCTTATTAAAATGCTGTTGGAAAGAGAAGTTGTATTAACCATCACTTTAAATTTAGTTTTATACTTCTTACTGCCTTTTGCAGTTACTACAGTGTGATGAATTATGATCTTCTCACAACTGCTGAGACATTATTTGTGTCATGTTACATTATAATAATATTTTCTAGGGGTACTACTTCCTTTCTGGACAGAAGTGGCAAAGCCCAGATGACACAATCTTCTGTCGTTAGACACTCAAGAAAATGTCCAATACAAGTCTGAACATTTGTTTTATTGTAGAAATAAATATATGGTGCTTATATTTTGGAGAATGCTTACTATATACGACATCTAAGATAACTCTTTTCCTCAAGCCATGCTTTCAAGAACAGTTCCAGTCAACCAAATAATTGAAAATTTTATCTGTTTTAGTATATTTCTTGGTACAAATGAACCTCATTTCTGTACCCCAAACTAGACATATGTGATAGCAAAAATTAACCTGGTATGAAGATAAAGATACATAAAACTTCAACATATATGCATACATGAGCTGTTTTGTTTTTTTTTTTTTTAATTTCCTTGGAATGTTAAAGAGAGGAGTAAGTTTATTTGGGTTAAATAATAAAAACTGACAGCATAAGTTTTGACCCTCTTTGGGATTTCAGTTTCTGTTATTGTGTAGAAGATTCAGTACCTGTACACAGCATTCTCAAAGGAAAACAGCAAAAAAAGGCCTTTAAAAGTATGAAAATAAATAGATATTGATCCTATCAGCTGAGTTTGTTTGTTTTGTTTTATTTTTCCCTACAAAGAAAAGACTGACATAGCATGACACGATAAAAAAACTCCTTTAGAGCCTTTAAGTTGAATGGATTCTGGCTGTCTTGAATGGAAGGCTGGCAGGGAAAATGCTCTCCAGACTGTGGCAGATGGCATCTGTTTTGTTTGCTTGTCCGGGTTTGCTGTAAGATTCTGGGTGTTAACGCTGTGTTCTGCCCTGTTCTGCTAAAAGGCTGCTTTGCAGAGGGAGGAGGGCTGCTCTTCCACGTGCTGGGGGCTCCTGATCTCTGGGGCTGGTGAAATTCTCTCAGTGGGGGAAATATCAGGCCTGCTCTGACAGCAAAGGAATGTGACTTCCTGCAATGTTTTCTGGAAGAGCTGGTTGGATAACGCAGGGAGGGATGTACACAGATATCTGGGATCTTGAAACACAAGTAGAGACAGAGTGGGTTTCCAGGAAGAAAAGAGAGCAGGTAAACATTTCATAGGAAGGGGAAAGAATTATGAACATGAGAGATAGGACGTTCCTGTTCAGTCTGGTACAACCAGGAAGGAGTAGCACAGCAGGGAGCAAGGTTGAAGAAAAGCAGCTCAGAAACACACACACTTTCAAGGTAGATTTCTCAGAGGGATTAAGCATATTTTTCTGTTTTTTTTTTAAAAATGCATACTTTGTTTTTAAAAAGCGACATTGCTCTAGTTAAACAGCATTTAAACCCTAGAGCTTATTGTCACCTGACATTATGGAGACACAAAAAAGCTCCATTCAGATTGGAGAAGGATGAATTCATGGACAATGTGAATCAATGTATTATATTTTAATCTCAATGTGAATAATGTCTACTGAGAATATGTTTGTTTGTTTTGGTTTTTTTTCCTCAAAAATTAATTACAGACTAGGGAAGAGAAACTTTTTCGCTAGGGAGCCTTGCAATAGCTTTCAGAGCACGTATTGATTCCATGCCAGGTGCCCTCTGGAGACTAAAAGGACTCCCTTAGGAAAGGATGCTGGACCACACAGGTTCTAAACAGGGTGCCTCATTCAAGGCAATGATGATTTAGACAACAAGAAAGAAGTCTAAAGAATGAGGGGACAACAGAGGGGAAAACCAGGATGGTTTTCCAAGACAGACCATTTTCTGCATCACCTTAGTAATTTTTGACCAAATGACCTTCTTATACTCAGTTTAAGAGCTTTGCTTTTCGATGGTGGCTGACCACAGCAAGATGCATGGCCTGAAGGCCAAGCAGAGTGGATAAAATTTCTCCAGAGGACAGAGATGGCAGGGTAGTTGGTTTAGAATCCAGTGATAACATGCTTCACGTGTTTCTTGAAAATGGTGTGGCTTCCTTGCCTGGGTAAAGGACCTCTCTGAATCCACAGTGTACTGGGGGGTGCTTGACAAAGAATGGTGAAAGGATGCCTTGATCCAAGAGCAATCTTCTTGTTTAGGAAGCAGCAGACTAAAAATCTAGCCAAAATGTTTGAAGGGAGAAATTCTAAACATTGATGAGAAAAGTAACAGATAAAAAAGAGGACAGAGATGATCTCTTTTTCTGGACAGATTTTCTAGGGATGCATAAAGACACTTTCCCCTCATATATTCATTCTTCACAGCTGTGATCACTAGTTTTCTTAAATTCAGTTTGAATCCAGATAACAGTAACAGGGACACAACATTTCCCTGCCACAGCAAAAGGAGACAGAGGTGATAATTTTGGATTTGGCTCGTAGGCCTTGCCCCTCTCCCTAAGGAAGAAGATGGACTTCCTGTTGTGTGGAATTCCTGTTGTGTGTTTCTTTTCCCTCACTACTGGGAATTCAGCTGGATATTATCTGGAGATGACAAACTGGTAGAAAGGGCATTTTCTAAGTAGTGTGATGAGTTTTTCCATCTTACTTCAATATCCTTGATACTGTGCAGTCATCTTCTAACATCGAAAAATTCCCATGTAATTTTTGTGCCCTTTTCTTCTCTTTGAACTGAGTGGATAGTCTTATATTAAGTTCATTGACCCAGAAGTTTGTAGCTGACCTATATTGATTGTCTCTACTGAGAGCTGTTGATATTTCTTGAAAGAGTGGACATGCTCATTGTTTTTCATAATTTTATATGAATAAGACATTGATTCTACTTTCTTACGTCAAATAAAATTGTGTTTGTGAAATCAACAGCTTTTGTATGATGTCTGTTCATAATTCTCCGAGTGACACGGAGTTAAGGGTTCTCACTGAGCTGAGACCATGCCTGGTATGATAGGAAACAAATTTGATTATTGCAAAGTGACTTTTAGGTTCCAACAGATGGAGGCTTCAGACCCTTAAAAACTCATGTGTTTCAAATGTCCCTGTTCATTGGCAAATGTTTAAAATGTTCCTCAGAACAGTTTTCTCATTTTTAACATAGAAAAAGCTTTTATTTATTTATTTTTCTTTTTTTTTTTGTTTTGCCTCTTAAATATTTCTTCTTGAAGTCTACAGCTGAAAGCTTTGCTATTCTGTCCTTTAATTACTGCTGGTATGATTGACAAAAAAACAGGACAGGAGAGTTGGTGGTTTTTTTTAAGTGAAATGAAGCTTTTTCTTCTTTATCCTTAGTGACACAATGTATCCAGCTATTAGGAGATTTTCAGAGAAGCAGAGAAGGAAAACTCCAACACTTGATGGGAAATCATAGAGAGTGAGAGAACAATCAACCAAAAAAGAAGAAAAAAAAAAGAATTACATTAAAAGGGGAAGTTAGTTGGCATAGAAAACTAAATTCAAAACTAAAACTAAAACTATTAGTTTTTGGGCTGCTTTAATGGTTTAATAACTGCCAATTTTGTACACATGCACTTTGCAGTTGTACTAGGAATTTTGTCCCCAGCTTTTACAGGGAAAAGATAAGCAAGCAAATATACTGTGGCCACTGAATGCCCTAGTACTGTGTTTTATTATGTTTACTTTATAATCCCATCATCCCTGTGCCACCAGCATGCTTGAGGGGTAGTGGAGGCAGCAGTCAGCTCTCCCTGTTGGCTCCCTGTCTTTCACTGCTACCCTAAGGTACTTAAGAATGACAGTATAAAGAATTTCTGTGCAGATGAGGCTGTAGATTTGGGGAATTGGCTGCTTATAGACAAGGATTCTTTTGGTAGACTTAATTCCTTTAGCAAGGGTGAAGAACCATCTGTGGGGATTCTTGTCATGTATACGGAAGTTAGTCATGCTCTCTGTGGAGTTGAGTTCCTTGAATTTTAATGAAACTCATGTCAATCTCTCTCTTCTATACCCCTGTGTTGAAATCAGTGGTCAGCTAGTCAACAATCACAACAGTAAATCACAGCAGATAAGCCATGAAGGACAGCAGTGAAGAATTTACAGTTGTCTCTTTCTCTTCTTTTTCCTTCTTTCTTTCTTTCTTTCTTTCTTTCTTTCTTTCTTTCTTTCTTTCTTTCTTTCTTTCTTTCTTTCTTTCTTTCTTTCTTTCTTTCTTTCTTTCTTTCTTTCTTTCTTTCTTTCTTTCTTTCTTTCTTTCTTTCTCTTTCTCTATTTCTTTATTTCTTTATTTCTTTTCCTTCCTTCCTTCCTTCCTTTCCCTTCCTTTTCCTTCCGTCCTTCCCTCCTTCCTTCCTTCCTTCCTTCCCTGTCTCCCTGTCTCCCTCTTTGCCTCATTCCTTTCTTTTCCTTCTTTTCTCTGACCTTTTTTCGTTGCTTTTCTCACCTTCTTCTGACCCCTCTTCTTCTCAGAAAAGTAGTCTAAAAGTGTAAAAAATTATTTATTGCCAATTTTTTTGTCTTTGAGTGATAGGTGTTTTAGAGTGTAAGAAGAGGAAAGAGAAAAACACCTTGCAATTTTGAGATATTTTATCTTTCTTGTTCCATCTATGCTTTTTATTACTCATTTAAATTACTTTCCATACCCTTGATTTCCTTTGGTATCTGAAATACAGAGACTGAGTTTTACTTTCCTAATTTTTTAAAATTTAGATGTACAGAAATACAATATGCATGGGAATCAATAAATCTCTTTAAAAAACCAGAAGTTACAAAGAAGATCATTATAAATCACAGAGTACTGGAGAAATTTTTTTAAGGTTCTGCATTTTAAGAGTACATGAAACAAGTAAAATCCGAAAAGCTATTTTGTATAATTTGCTATTTTATTAAAATTTGTTCTTCCACTCTAATGAGACAGCTTTCAGACTCCAACATAAATACAGTACGGTGAAGTGTTCCTTTGCTTTTTTCCTTTTCCTTTTTTCCTTTTATTTCTCTGTCATTCTCTTTTCTTTCCAATTTGTACGATTTTGCAAGAGTAAAAGTCTCTCTTGGGCTTGCTTTGAAAGCTTTGAACAATATTATGGAAGAGGCTTTTGGAACTGATCAGAAAACACAGAGGTGCACTCAGCTCCCCATTTCAGGCTGAATGGGGGATGTAGAAGGAAACCCCAGCATAAAGAAGCCCTCCTGGCCTGTAGAGACCTGTCCTTGCTCCTGTTGACATCATGGAACACAACCTCGTTCATACTGAGTTCTATTTTAATAATGAATAATGGACATTTTCAGAAACGAAACCCTTGAGATGTTGGCATCTCTCCTCTAACGCTTGAGTCACATTTTTAGGGTGGGGTTTCTTTTGTGTTTTTGTTTTTTTTTTTCTTTCTTCTGTGTAGCCACTTGGTTTGTGCAAAACACAGTAAAGGCAGGAACAAACTAAGATGTCAGTCATCCTACTTCATCCCTTTCAACCAGGGACAGCTGTATAATAGACACCTACTTTGGAAAAACACAGTTTTTTCTAATTGTTGTACTACCATGCGCAATAGGCTACAGATTATTTGCTGTATATGACAAAGATTCATGGTAGGAGAGTGAAAGATGCTGCAGGATGAGATGATGAGAAATCATGTCCATGGCCATCATCCTGGGCCCTTCCACTGATGGATTGGTTGATAAATGAAGCTCCCAGTTGCCGGGAAAATCTTGTCTTGATACAAATTCAGCTCGGACAGAGTACTGGACTAATGAGATTATGTGTCCTTGAATAAACCTGGTTTGGATATGGACTGTATGAGTTTGTTCAGATCTATACACACTGAAATGATTTTTGATCTTCCCTTTCCGTGGCAGGTGCCATGTTACTGCTCCTCTCGGCAAAGTCAATTTTGCTCCTTTGTCCTGATGCTGAACTTGTACTCAGAAATAGCTAGAAAAATCTGCTGAAGTGTGCAAATTTCAGTTTTGCTTTTCCCCTCCACCCCCATAACATGAAAAAAAAAAAAAACAATCAGTTTACAGGAAGCTGTTGATATGGTGCTAATAACACCAAAATCATGGATTCTATCCCCCATTGAATCCCCTTGGCCATTCATGAAGATTTAGACTTGATGATCCTAGTGGGTCCCTTTCAGCTCAGAATATTTTGTGATTTGGTAGAGACACCCTTCTTCTTTTGTAAACTAAAAGCCAGGATTTCCCACATTCACAACTCGCCATTCTTCAACAGATTTTTTTTAAATCTAGAAGTGTTATCTGTAGAAAAGTGATTAATCCTTTCAAGTTGGTGCCAAATGCCAAAATATTAGAATCTTCCATGCAGTCAAGATGTTCATTCTCTTAATTATGAAATGTCAGGTTTTGTTTCCTCTCATTATGTCATGTGTAAAATTTGTTTGCCTTAAATGCTTTATCCAAAACATTGAGAATGTTTTGCCTTCAAATTTTCCTAATTTGTCTGCTTGAATTTTACCAATAGCCAAACAAAATTCAAAATGTGCAAGGCTACAGAATTGTATGCTTCAACATTTTAAGAAGCAATAATTCTAAATTATAAGGTAAAGGAGAAAATAAGAGATTTGCAAGCCTGACCTTGATACCAGTTCTTTTTACTATTCTTATTGCACACAACAGCAAAGCTGTGCTGAAAGCTATGTTTAGGTTTTTTTTTTTTCATATATCCATAAAGAAGAAAGAATATTTAGATTAGAATCCTAATTTAGTTGCTAGAATATTTTTGTTTGTTTGTTTGCTTGTTTGTCTGTTTGTTTTTGGGGATTTTGTTGGTTTTTGGTTTGTTGCTTGGGGTGTTTTGGGAGTTTGTTTTTTTTTTCTTTTTTTTTTTTTGAGGCATTTAAATTCTGTTTCACTGTAGAAATCAGAGATATTTAATCCTTTTTTGTCTGGATATTCTGAGGGCTATGGTATAGCAGAGTCACACCATCCTGAGTCTGACGTGATTATGAGAGGATTTTGACTGGAAATGTCTTATCTTACTTTAATTACCTCAGCCTCTGGAACTGAGTGCTGATCTAGGGTATTTAAAACAGATGTTAGTGAAGTAAAATAACCAACCCAATGAAGCAAACCTTTCAGAAGACAAAAAATTTCTCCCATCTCCAGCTGATGTCTAAGATGAACCAAGTGAAATGCCAGATTTTTACAGAGAATTACAGAATGATCAAGATTCATTTGAACTTTATCAATGATTGAACTTTAACTGATGGGGTCATCAGACACTGTTGATAATGGCAACCACATTAATATATAGAAAAGGCAGGCTAAAGACTCAATGTAAACTCACTGGGGAGCCTTGAGGCAGTGACTAAAGACCCAGTATATTTACCATAGGTATATTCATGTGCAGTAATGCATTTGCTGCTGAAACACATTACCCAGAGAGGAAATACATATTTTGTTGTTCTGTGGTCTGACCCCGTTTT
>VWZP01008290.1:346270-357353 GCA_013396995.1 Dicaeum eximium | reverse complement strand
TTTTTTTATCAACTCTCTTAAGACTTTTTCTTATTTCCTGTCTGGTCAGCTAAAAAATGCAGCATTCCCCCTTGAGTTTTCAGATTCCTTCTGGCTTTATGGTTATGAACCTGTCTGGTTTATGTGGCTTTTACTGGTTTCATCCTGCCTTCACATGTTTATTTCTTATGCTTAATACAGCGTTTTCTGATCTGTAGTTAACCACTGTCAAAACAGATCAAGAATTTCTTCCTTTCCTCAGGGTAATTAATAGGGAAACTTCTTTCTTATTTTATTTTGGAAATGTTTGTAAAAATTAATGAAGCATGTTTTGCTAAATTGAAGCTGTTGAACTTTTACAACTGAAATATATGCTGCCTTAGTGAGAAAGACTTAAGCATGGAGGAAAAGGTAATGCACAGATAGTCCCCACCAAAGTAGTCACAAAAATGGCATGCATTTGTAATGTTTATTTTTTAATTGTATAACTTGCAATTCTTAAGGAAAAATACACATATGTTACTGGTCAATTAAGGCTAGTGTTTTCAATCTTGTACTTAAAGTACATTGAAATTCCATCCTTAATATCCCCAATTTCTATAATCTACCCATCCTACAGCATATTATCAACACACTGATTTAGGAAAACAAATGAAGGAATGTAGCATCAATGTTTCATGGCAGCCAACATGGCTTAGTTGAGAGCAAATCAAGCCTGACCAACCTGGTGCCCTTCTGAAACGGGATTGCCAAGGGAGGAGCAGCTCACATCATCCACCTGGTCTGGTGCAGAGCATTTGGCACCGTCCTGTTCAGCACCCTGGGCTGCAAACAGGGGAGGCATGGATCTCACAGATGGCCCACTCTGTGGGTGAGAAGTTTACTGGGTGGCATTGTGGCCACTGTCTCGATGTCCAGGTGGAGGCCAGCTGCAGGTGATGTTGCTCAGAGGTTGGAGCCAGCACTGAGGTGAGGTCACACTCTGGAGGGAAGGGATGCAACCAGGGGGACCTGGACAGGCTGGAGAGGTGGGACTGCATGAATGTCTCCAAGTCCAGCTCGAGGCCAAGTTCCAGATCTTGCACCTGAGTCAGGGCAATCCCAAGCACAAGTGCAGTCTGGGCAGTGAATAAATTGATTGAGACCAGCCTTGAGTGTAAAGCCTTGGGGGTGTTGCATATTATCCCACCTCTCTATGGAAGCAGGTTGAGAGAGATGGGACACAACTTGTCTGGACAATTTGTTCCAGTGTCTCACCGTTCTCCCAGTAAAAAGTATCTTCCTAATATCTAACCTAAATCTACCCTCTTTTAGTTCAAAGCCATTCCCTCTCATCCTACCAGAGCATATCCTCGTACAAAGTCCCTCTGTCTCCTCCCTGTAGGCCCCCCTTAGGTACCAGAAGGATGAAATAAGGATCTCCTTGGAGCTTTCCCCAGATGGACAACTCCATCTCTCTTAGATTATCCTCACAGGATGTGCTCCAGCCCCCTCATCAGTTTCACTTTGGAATTCTTCAAGGCCAGATTAAGGAAGATGGACAAGTGAAAGGTGTCCGTCTCATGGCAGGAGGATTCAAACTAGATTCAAACCAAACCAATATATGATTCAAACAAAACCAATCCAATCTATGATGCCATGATTTTCTACAGAAACCAATGCTAAAAGTCCTTACTTAGATTATGGTACTCCAACACAAAGTTTAGGTAAAATTTACACACAGGCACAAAAAAGAACACAGAGAGACCATGAATAATTTCCATCCAAAACTATAAGAAAAGTAAACCTTTGACTTATGCATCATAAGCCTTTGTTGCACAGCTTTCTGTTCCTATTGTCATCATATCTTTTTTGACAATATTTGCCCTCTGAATCCATCATTTTGTTCTGATGTATAAGGCTTAACTGTCAATGTTTTCTCTCTCTTATTCCTCTTTTCTTTGTTTCTTTCAAAGGGATTAGTCATCTAGTTTGACTATAGCCTCATTCTAATGAATGAAATAGACTGGAAAGAAAAGATAATATTCAAATTACCATATGACTAAAACATGGTGAGGTTGAAGGACTCTGCACTTAACTTTTAGACTCCTAAATCCAGCAACTGAGTTAGACACTGAAGTCCCCAGTACAAAATGAAAGAAAATGTAAATATCTCAGTGTGAAGTTTTCAGTGTTGTGGATTTTAACAGGGTGCAGACAGATTTAAGAACATATCTTAAATTTCAGTTCTCTCTTGGACTGAAGATTCTATGACTGGATTGAGCTGGGTGCATCTGTAAGGCTGGGATTGCAAACCTCAAATCAGATCCAAGCTTTGTCTAAGAGCATGAATGTCAGAATAGATAACTGTAACAAGTAACTGAGGAGAAGTTGTATGCCAAAAGACTTACAGGTCAGCCTTCTACTCTCCTTTACCAGACGGAGTTTCAGGTATGACTCTTTCTTAGTTTAATGCTACAATTCAGATGGAAAATTCTTATTCCTTCTTGCATGTTTTGCTTCCTTTCACCACACTGGGAATGCTGTTTGATATGATGGCAATGATGCCACTGATGATGACAAAAATTAATTTATGGAATATCTTTTTCCCTTGCAGTCAGTTCTTGAACAGCATTCAACTGATGCTGCTGAAATGAAGGAAAGGTTAGATTCAAATCTCTTTCACTTGCACTGTTTAATATTTCTTGACTAAACAGGTCCAAGAGAGATGGTTATCTGGGAAGGGACACAACCATGGATTTTCCAAGAAACTACACTTTGTGTGTAGAAATTTACACATATGTGTTTTTTCTGCTTGCATGAAGGTCAAGTTTTTCATTGTTAGGTATCCAAATATTGTTGTGGTTTAACCCCAGACAACAAAAAAGGCCCCATACAGACACTCACTCCCTCTGCCTCAAGTTGGGGGAGAAAATATGAAAAGTAAAAGGGAGAAAAACTTGTGGGTTGAGATAAAGACAGTTTACAGGTAAAGCAAAAGTTGGTCATGAAAGGAAAACAAAATTAGAAGCTCACCCATGACCTCCCAGGGCAATCAGGTGTTGAGCCAGGAAAGCAGGGCTCTGTCCTGTGTAACAATTACCTGCAAAGACAGACATCATCACTCTGAACATCCCCACATCTTTCTTCAGGTTGATGTGTTGGGCATGATGCCATGTGACCTAGATCATCTCTGGGGTCACTTGGGGTCACCTGTCCTGGTTGTGCTCCCTAATCTCATCCTCTGCACCCCTACCCACGCAGCCTGGGGGGCTGTGTGAGAAGCAAAAGAGGCCTTGGCTCTGTTCAATCCCTGCTCAGCAATAATTAAAACATCCCTAAATTATCAACATAATTTTCAGCACAAATCCAAAACACAGCCCACACCAGCTATTGTGAAGACAATTAACTCTATCCCATCCCAAGCAAGCACAATATAAATTTTGCTGTCACATTGAACAGCCCACTATGAGAATATACTTACATAGCTTTGATTAAAGTGCTAAAAGAGAAACGCAGGATGGAGGGAAGTTTGCAAATTACAGCAAGGTGTGACATTGGACTATCTGGGACTGTCAACCTCTAGCTGAAATTTTCTAATAGCTTATGAAATCTATTTTGCAATATTAATTCATTTTGTTTTGGGGTCATTGGCATTGTGCTGCCTTTGCACAGGTGTGATGGGGAGTTGATGGGCTGTACACAGTTTCATTAGAACTGAAGAAGTGACTTAGTACCTCTGCCAGACAAGCAGAAAAAGAACTACTGTAAAGCTCCAAAGAGCAGTGTTTATAAGTTTTCAAATAGAAGCTGAGAAACACCAATAAAGTTTGGATTCAGCTCAAGTGTACCATCAACCTCAGGCAGCTTCCTGGTATTTTTATTTATTTATTTTTTTATGATCCATTTATCTAGTACCATTGAAAGATCTATAGAGAAAATTACTGGGGCAAAACAGAGATCTAATTGTACACTGTACAATAGGAGCAAATAATTCCTGTTCTCATTATTTGAATCGATAATTTGCTAAACCAGTATTAACAAGAGCAACAACTTTACCAGGTTAAGGGAGTTTTGTACTGAGTAATGACTGCCTGGAGAAAGAAAGAACAGAGGGAGTAAATCCTAGCAGCCTTTTACTATTGAGGTAGCACATGCAAGTGAATCAATAGTGGCCGGAAAGGAGGTGCTGTAAAGATGTTTTATTGGTTTGACTAAGTAGGTTGGCAGGGAAGCTGCTGCAGGTATCAGTGCAAACAATCCAACAGGCCCAAACAAAGAGTTTAAGCCCAAGAGTCTTCACTTTCTTGGAAGCACTAAAAATAATGTTTTGGCCATAAGAGCCTATGTCATCCAGCCTGGCCCCGTGTCAAGGCTGTGAACTGGCCAGTTCAAACATTTTCTTTTAGTCACAAAGGACACCTTGCCTCAGCCATTTGCAAAGGATTTGCTCCCAGCTAATGAGCTACAAGAACACCATTGCTGCAGCACCTGAGTCCATTGCAGGAGTGAAGGATATGCTAGCACTGAAGAGCTCAGTTCTGACTCCCAGCAGCCTGGATCTTTCACCCACCTCTGCACACCTGCCTGGAGCAGAGAGCAGGAATCTCAGTGCTAAAGCTCCCTTTGTAGCCAGAGAGACTTCTCCAAGGGGTGCTTCCATCTTGCTTAGATCTGCCTGACTCTCTAAAGCAGCCTTGCTCTCTCCATTTACTTCACTGGGAGAAACCAGGCTCCCAGGTTAAATCCATTGCCTGGGCACCCACATTTACAAAGGTTGAATCTAAGCCCTCAAGTACACAGACAGTGAGTCAGTAGTTTGTCAGCAGAGAGGCCATAACTTATTAAGGCATGTTGCATTGATTCGTTGGGGTTTTTTTTAGCATACATAAATTACATTTTCACCCAACAGAAGTTTGTTGACCCACAAGACTTTCAACTTTGTTTTCAGCAAAATACAGTCTGCTAACATCCTTTCAGCAGCAAAAGCCTTGCCCATGCCTAGGGCAAAAGAAGTCTCAAAAGTGCTTTAGTACTTCCTAAATGTATATTACTAGGAGTAGCAATCATAGTAATTATAATAATCAGTAATACAATGCTATATTGGGTTTGCATGACAAGGTTTTAGTAATGGAAGGACTACAAGGCTGATTTCTGCCAGAAGCTGCTGGAAGGTTCCCGCCTGTCCGGCACAGCTAATGCCAGCTGGATCCAGGATGGACTCGATAATTCCCAAAGCTGAACCCCTCAGCAACTGGGGTAGCACCTCTGGGATAACAGACTTGAGAAGTTGTGGGGCTAAAAAACCTGCACAACAGCAACTGCAGCCAGAGAGAGGAGTGAGAAGGCGTTAGAGGAGCAGCCATGCAGAGCCCCGGGGCAGTGCAGGAGGAGGGGCAGGAGCTGCTCCAGGCTCTGGAGCTCAGATTCCCCCTGGAAGCAGCCCCTGGAGCAGCCCATGGTGAGGCAGCTGTGCCCCTGCAGCCCAGGGAGGGCTCGGGGGAGCAGAGATCCACCTGCAGCCCCTGGAGCAGCCCAGGCTGGGGCAGGGGGATGCCCAAAGGAGGCTGTGACCCCGTGGGAAGCTGTGCTGGAGCAGGATCCTGGCTGGGCCTGCAGACCCACAAAGAGAGGAGCCCAGGCTGGAACTGGATTGCTGGCAGGACTTGTGACCCCATGGCAAGGACCCGCACTGGAGGTTATGTGAAGCCTGTTCCTGAAGGACTGACTCTGTGGAACAGACCTGTGCTGGAGCAGTGATGAAGAACTGCAGCCCATGGGAAGGACTCAAACTAATGAAGTCTGTGGAGGACTGTGTCCCATGGGAGGGACCCCACTCTGGATCTGGGGAAGAGTGTCCCAAGTCCAGCCCCTGGGGAGCAAAGAACAACAGAGACAGTGTGTGATGAACCAACCACAGCGCACATTCCCCATCTCCCTGTGCTGCTCTGGGGAAAAGGTAGAGAAAATTGGGAGTGAAGTTGAGCTGAGTTGTCCACCTGAGCAAGGAAGTGACAGAGTGGCTTTGGTGGGCAATGGGCATCCAGCCATGGTGAACCCATAACCTGTGTATGTTTAAGGAAATTTATAAGTAGACAGCTTTAAGTCTGTTTGTGCCCTTGGCACAGACAAAGATAATGGTGTTTACTACTGTTATTAATTGTTATTTTCATTAGTAGTAGTATTTGCATTTCTATTTATTTGTATTTGTGTTTGTTTGTATTGCAGTAGCGCATAATGAAGAGCTACAGCAACAGACCAGAATTTCATTTAACTATGTACTTTGCAAACATAGAACATTCTTAAAATAATTTATAAGTCAAGTATAAAACAAAGCTAGGAAATACACACAAATATACACATAAATGTGAAGGGTTTTGTTTGTTTCTCTATGTGTGTGAGAAGGTATAAATGTATTTTCTATGTGTGAGACTGCAGAACAAGGTGACGATCATAGTGCACTAAACACTTGAACAGAATAAACAAGACCAGAATATCACTTTTTTTTCAGCCTAAAACTTACAGCAAACAATAATATTGACAAAATTTCCTTAAATTCACATGAATTAATCAGATGAAACGTAGATGTCATTCAGTCAAACCCTGGAAAGATCTGACTTTCTCTAAAGACAGGCAGGGATGGAATATGATTAGAAAAGCTTTCTCATGGAGTAGATCAGAGATTACTTATCACAAGATCTTCTGCTTAGCAACTTTGTTTATACTAAGAAATTTGTTAAACGGTTTGGGTGTTTTAGTTCTCAGTGCTTCATTTTTCCTCTTGACAGTCAAATGACCTTCTCTTGTGAGAAAATATTGGGCTGATGGCTAGACAAATGAATTACTACAATTCACAGTTTTGATTGTGTGAAGTTAGAGATCTGGACAGATTTTAAATCAGTTACTATTTTGAGAGCAGAAGAATGCACAAGAATGATTTTAGCTCTGTCTGGTTTCTACCTGAAAGAGCAGAAAGAGGAAGCAAAAAAGGCTCTGCATTTTCTTCTGACAGTCTCTTATGAAAAGTGTACATCTCCCAGGTAAAAATGGTCATTGTTGAGCCTGGAATATATCACTGAACAGGAGAAATGTAAGTTACAAGCAAAACTTACCTTGACTTCTTCTAACGTTAGGAGACAAAGACACTTCCAGACATTTCAGGCAGCCTGGAAGTACTTCTTTTCAGGGGCTGCAGGTATTGTCTGCACGCTTATTTCAGAATCCTTCCCTACACATCAAAATCTGAACCCTTTCTGTCTCTGTGGTCACTGCACTGGCACAGGCTATTTGGGTTTGAGGATTATCTAGGAACGGAATCTCAGTTATATACATAAAATATAGCACTGACTATGGATTAGAGAGGGGCTGCCAAGTGCAGCATTCAGACACCTGGCTGTATTGATTTTACACTTTTCCTGTGATTCTACATCACGTTCCTTTGGTTTCTGGCAATCTCTATAACTTTTATACTGACATAAATTGTGATAAAAAAGGAATCAAATAATTCCTCTTCCCCCTCAAGAAGTAGTTGGGAAAGCTCTATAGCACCATTAATATTTTGGCTAATGTAGGTGAGCTCAAGGAGGACAAAAGTACAGGCAAAGTTAAATCTAACCTTTTGTTATTGTTTCTGTGTTGGCTTTAGAATTGTTCTTCTAGAAAGAATCTTTGGAATATAAACATATGGAAAATTCCCTTTATTAAATGGTTGCTACCACTATTCAGTTTAAAAAAAAAAAATAGCATCCCAAAAGTGGTCATCTGAACATCTCAGACTAACTTCTTGGTTGAGTTAGAAACCAGAGGTACTAAGACCATACTCAAGCAATGGTGTAGGATATATAATTCCACTAATGGTGCCCTTGCACTACTTAATGAATACCTGCTGCTTTGAATAGTGAAATAGCAATAAAAAGTGAATGCAGTCCTCTGAAACCCTCCATGTTTTACGCTGTGGTAGATGGATGGACCGCTGCCCTTAAAAGATCTTTTTATTTTCAAGCTTCAAAATCATAGTGTTGCTTGCTTCAGAGTATAGAGTATATATTGTTTTGAGGGTTTTTTGTTGTTTTCTTTTTGTTGTTTGGCTGTTTGGGGTTTTTCTGATCCTGCAAATGAACATGCATTCTTGAAGTTCCCTTGCTGATGAGCTGGTGAAAGTCTTCTAAGGAAGCTAATAATTCTGTCTAAGGTTCAGACCTTTGGTATGAAGCCAAAGGTGTAGCAGAATACCNAAAAAAAAAAAAAAAAAAAAACACAAAAAAAAAAAAAAAAAAAAAAAAAAAAGAAAAGCCCAAAACACCCAAACCTCAAAAAATTAGATGCAGTTTCCTGAATAACTAGCTGAGAAACAGCAAAGCCAAAGTTTTGTCATGTCTCTGTCATCAAATAAGGGGTTTGGAGCACTGCCCAGAGGGAAACTGTACTAATGCTGTCATTAATTTTACACTTCACAGTACTATGTTAATAAATGCATTTACTGTCTACTTTTTCCTTAAATTTGATTTTCAACCATTGCAGTAAATACTTTGTGTAAGCTCTATAAAGACTAGAGTCCAGTAACAAAGCTGGTATTAAAGAAACTTAGAAAGAAGCAACAATTAAACACACAAAAAAACCAGATGTGACAAAGAGAGAGAATTTCACAGGGTTGGAACAGAAAATTCTTTCTCTGTCAAAGAAATTGCTTTATTAGAAAACTAACAGTTACCACCAAGAAATAGAAGTGCACAGCCAAGCTTTGAAGTAGTCTTTCAGTATTCCACATTGTTTGGATCATGGGCTTCTCCAGGGCAAATTAGCACTGTTTATTTCAGAAAATCATCTGTCTTCTCCCACAGGGACCTTTGCTGCTTTCACTCCAGCACCCAGGAACAACACAGATCATCATGTATCACCTCCAGGGACTGAGGAGAATTTTAATAGCAATAATGTTTTGTTTCAATTCTTGAACACGCACTGATGAGTTTCACAACTGCAAACCATATGACATGAGAGACAGTAGGGGCAGCTTTGAATTTTGAAGGTCTTAAGTTCCCAAGAAGATGCTTTTTAAGAAACTTTTAATGAGTTGGATAAAGAGTAGGCTTTCTAGCCTGGGCATTCTTGAGATGAATTCTAGGAGATGATTCAGTGAATAAGTAAAAGGAAAGGTTGCTGATATAAAACTTTTTTCTAGGATTCTTCTACTTCTACTGTAACCATATTAAAGCAAGGAAAATAAGACATTTAGGAAGAATTATTATCTTTGAGAGGAATTAAATCATGGATGGGATAGGTAGAGTTACTCTGTTTTCATAAAAAATAAAACCAAAAAACTTTTGGGGAAATCTTATATTTTCTCCAAGATTTTTGTAGAGTGAAAAATGAAAAGTAAATGGAAAAGCAGCCCTGAAGATTTTCAGGCAGGGGAACAATGTGCCATATGAAGGCAGACAAGTTATTTCAAGCCAAAGGATTACAAGATGCTAGCTAAGTTGTTTAAAGGCCATCTGTCAGAGAGCAGTTGTTTTTCTCTAAGAAAATGCTGGGGAAACAATCAGAGAAGAGATATCTTGGAGAAGTGTTTGTGAAATCCACATAACTCCACTGATGGTCATCTTGGTTTAGGTCTCATAATCACCAAAAAAAAAGTGGGTAAAAAAAAAAAAAAGATAGCAAGACAAACAAAAATGTTTTGGAATTAATTAGATTTCTGAAGGTACATCTAGACGGTTAGATAAAGCATGATTTATATGATGTTTAAACATGGATATGGAAAGATTTGATTAAAATTAAGGAAGATACATTAATTGACACTGTTTAGTATCTGTCAATGCCATACACTTTGCCAGACAGTCCCGCCCCCCCACATTGCCCACAATTGAAAAAAATTATTTGGCACAGACAAATCTAAAGTGTTATTTCCAAGATGTAAATAGTATGCTACTAAAAGAGAATGACACTTGAATAGAAATTTGAATGCCTGTGGCGATCACAGTTCACCAAAAACAAGACAGTTAAGAATACTGGCTGGAAATGCTTGAATTTCCCAAAATTAGTATGCGTGACTATTGATTAAGTTTGGATAAAACTGAACTTATGAGGTTTCTGGGATTTCCTTGAGCAAGACACTGTCTTGAAAGCAAAGATAATACCAGCATTGACAAGAAAGTCATGAGAAATATTATTTTCCAAGAAAAGAATGAACTGAAAGTTGTGATTTTGCTACCATTGGAGAAAACAAGAGAAGAATCTTGTATCTTTCAGTCAAATTACTTTTTTTCTAATATAGTAATTATGCTAATTTTCAAGTGAGCTTTCATTAAACTAGTTTGCATTCCTCAGCTTGCGTTTGCATTCCTGACAGAATTAAAATAAAGCACATTTCTGATATTGCAATTGCTGCACTTGCTTTTCACTCTCAGTTGACCTCGTCATTTGTTAGAAACCTACGTGGCCTTGATAGCTGAAACGTGAAGGAATTTTTTCGGAATTTAGGAGATTGATGAAGAAAATGCTGCAGTACTGCCACTGCTGTAGGAAAAACCCCAGTGTGCAGGGTTTTTGGTTGGGCTGAATGAACTCACAGGGTTAGAAGATGAGAGCTGGCTACTCCTCCAATACCTTTAACCACTTAGAATGCAGCAGCATGGAAGATGATAGGGCTTAAAGTGTCTCAAAAGTTCATCTACCTCCATATCCCTCCTCTAAACTTCCCCATTCCAGGTTGTTCATCTAACATGCTCCTAAATGCCTTCACTCATGAGATTCTGCAGCTTCCCCAGGCTATCTTCTCCAGGGTGATGAGAACAGTAGATAACAGCAAAGAGAACGTGCTAACTTTCATTTAACAAACAGGGGCTAGCCGGGCTTTTTGTAGTTGAACAAGAAGTTGTGCTGGATGGATTCTAATTAGGTATCCATAGCCCCCTCGTGGGTTCATTCTGAAATCCTGTTACCCAACTTCATCCTCCTGATTAAGCTCCAAATGGAAAGGATGCCAGAGGTCTGACAAGTAGGGTGGCAAGCCACCAACAAGACCTTAATCAGCGAGGCTGTTGCATGGTGGGAGCTCCCAAGCCACGAGAAATTAAGGTAATGTGAGATGTGCGAGGTAAGGCCACAGCACCACTCCCTCATTCCA
>VWZP01008290.1:307722-338128 GCA_013396995.1 Dicaeum eximium | reverse complement strand
GGTGCTTCCCCGGGTCCCCAGGCCGGGGCAGGTTCGAACAGTTCCAAGAAAACAGACAGAAAAACAGTCCAGGGAAAACTTCTCTGCCTCAGCCAGCTGAACTAACTAAAGAGCAGAAGCAGAGCCCTGTTCCACTTCGTCAGTGCCCAGACACCACAGTCCTAGCAGGATATGGGGCAGTGAGAGCAGCCTCTGGTAACAAACTCCGTGCTGCTGCTTCTGCCCGCCTTCGCTCTCTGACCCAGTCTCGAAGGCACAGAATATAACATCCAGCATAAACAGAACAGATTATCTGGGGCTACAAGCATCATAAAGTCACCCTAGGACAGGCATGCCTCATTTTGGCAGACTTCTCTGTGCATCAGGAACCAGAGGTTTACAGGATCCTTCCCACCCAGCTTTACTCCGCAGAGGGGAGGTGGATTTCATCTCCTTCAGCATAGCTCAGGTTCTGCTGCAAGGCTTGTGCTTTGTGCTGAAATGCCTGTCATTTGAAACACCTTTTCATTAACCCCAGTTCACCTCTCAAACACCTTTTTTTTTCTTTTTTCAAAGTACACTTCACATAACACGTAGTTATATACACCATAATATAAACTGCACTCGTTAAAACTCGGAAAGAGTCCGAGTATACTTCACATGTCAGGATGTCCTGAAGAATGATCAATTTCAGTGATAAAATTTCCATAAATAAGAAACAAATATCTGAGTACTCAGTTCAGTAAAGGCAGAGATGGTGATGGTGATGAGAGTCTTGCAAAAGTAATGCTAATTACCTAAAAATTTTTCTCCTGAAGACTTCAACAGATAGGACGCCTCAGGTGTCTAGGCAAAGTGTTTTGTTTCTAACTTTGTTTCCTGCACACAGGAACTGAAATTCCACCAAAATGTCACTTTAAATGTCTAGGTAGTTAGTTAAATCCCTGACTAAAGTATCTCAAAAAATATATTTAGATGCCTAAACATACCTGCTGTGTTTAGACACTAAACTTTGGGGAAATGCGTCTTTCTGAAAAGACAGATATAAAAGGGCTACATATCTTGCTATATCTGACTTTGACATTGAGTCTTTATAAATTTACTTTGGGGAGGGGATGCATTATCTCTGTCTCAAAACAAAATTAACATCCTGCAAGCTATAAACAGGTGCAACAAATATTATTTACTCTGGTTCTTATTTTACAAGCATAGAAAGACCTGATTCAGATCTGGTCTGATGACTCATTTTAATAGATCTGGTGTGATTTTAATTGGTTGAATGTTGATTTTATCCCTCTTGTGAAGTATTTTGCTGAAGAAAATTGGAGTCTTAACATGATCTGTGCTGAGATTAAGTAATATCTCTCTTTTAATTGTCTTCATTTTGTCCTTTGATCTGTATCTGTATATGTATCTAATGGATGCAAAAGAGTGCTTTATTTCAGAAGCTATTAACTCAGAGAGAAATATTCTGTGTTTTTTCTTACTAGCAGACAATATTTATGGGTTCTGTTGGGCCATATGGACAGTATTTCAGAGCCACCACAGTCTTCTATGTAGAGGGAATTTATAGTTTGTAAACTGTGCTTTGCACTCCCGAGAAAAAATGGAAAAGCATACTACTGTTAACAACTTACTGGAGCATTTGTGGCATTATAAGCAAGAAACATGAGATAAGGAGAGACAAAAAACCTCTAACCAATCAGCCAAATAAACAAACAAATCCTCCTTTCAGTATAATTTTTCACTGCTGAAAACTGCTGAATTTAGGAGGAGAGCTACTTTTGGAGAGCAACTCTGTAATGAATGACATACCATGTAGTTGCATAGACAGATGAACCATGTGTTGTGATGGTGGAGAAAAGAAGTAGTCATTTGGAAAACTGGAACTGGAGTGGTTGGATAGGCTGGATTTGGGGAACTGCTTAGCAACCAGCTAAGCACTGAGGCACCAACAAATCTCTGGGGCCAGATGAGATCCACCCAGAGGTACAGAGAGAGCTGGCAGAACCCACCAAGCCAGTTTTAATCAGCAAAGAGAGGAAACAGCTTCAAGTTGTGCCTATAAGAGGTTTAGATTGAAGATTAGGAAAAATTCCTTTGCAGAAAGGATTGTCAAACGTTGGAACAGGCTGCCCAGGGAAGTAGCATCACCATTGCTGGAAATATTTAAAAGCTATGTAGATGCACCTGGGGACATTGTTTAGTGGTGGTCTTGGCAGTGCTGGGTTGGACTTGATGACCTTAGGGATCTTTTACATCACAAATGATTCAGTGATTATTTGGGTTGATGAATTTAAATTTTCATGAATGAATATATGCATATAAAAGCTGAGAGGGAGGTTTAAAGCTCATGTGAAACATTTGTACCTTCTGATGCTGATGGTCTCTGGGCAAAAGTAGGTAAAATCTTCTCCTAATGAGACTACAGAGACATTATAGAACAAAATTTTAAAGAAGAGGTGAATTCCTGAACGCATAATCAGCAGTTAAGCAATAAAGTGTTAAGCTATTCTGTGGAAAAACTGTGTTATTACAGTGCCATTGAAGAAGGTGTCCTACCTTTTGAAGTTTCCACAAAGATTTTATTACTTTGATGTCCCTTGACATGACCCAAAGCAGATGACTATCAAAACTGATCTGTTTCTGTCTTCTATTTATATGTTTCTTTGCTTCTGTTTAGGACACATATTTTTGTTAAAGCACTTAGTTTCAAGATCATCATCAGGAAAAAAAAAATCTAGTAGTCACAGGCAAGTTTGGATCAGAATTTAAGGTTTCCTAACAAACAAAATCCTGCTCTCATAAATGTTGTGATATTAGAGCATTCCTGAGAATTCTGGCACTTGAGCAGTTAAGTCAGTTCAACTAAAGCTGAGTTACTCACCAAGGTAAAATGTAAAATAAAATGCATTGAAACACATCTCATCAGCACTCAGTATTATTTATGGAAAGTGCCTGGGCATTCCGGCGGGTAATACTCCTGTTGTTTGTTTAAGTAAAATAACTAATTTGTCTCTTTAATAAGAACATTATAGATATCCTGTGAATTTCTATGTCAGCAGCACTTCGAAAAGATGGTGTGTGCGTAGACAGACATACTGAGAATAAACTACTGAGAGCTTTACTCTGTAGGTAGAAAGATGAACCTGAGGGTAAAATATTTCAGAACTATTCTGACAACAATGCAAGTTTATGAAATGCTTGTGTTGGGAGAAAAAAAGATTATAATAATAATCTTCCTGCACATGAGTTGCACTTTTCACCTGGGAAACCTAAAGTATTTTTCAGACATCAGCACTCCCAAGAGGAAGGTCTTGTGTTATTCTACAGATGGATGAACCAAAGCACAGGGGCATCTATCAACTTTCCAGCTCCCTCTGGAGTAAAGACGACTTTTCTATTGGGCAGTAAATGATGCCTTATGATCTAAACTGCATTTAAAAAAGAAAGGAAAATGAAAGAGAGGAAGAGAAAGAGAGAAAATGTCTTTTACAGTTTCAATAATCCACCAGTGTTTTTGTGCACTGATTGCAATCTAACAATACTAATTTTATTAGAAATGGCTGGAAATTTTTCTGGTTTAAACTTATTTTTATAACCTGATCTTGGTTTTCCCCAAGTACTTTAAAAGCATGAGACTTTTTCCTCCACTACTCTTCTTGTTGTGAAGATAGTTTCTCTACTAAGTGATTTTGAGCTCAGCGGGCATTATTTGTGTTAGCAAAACCAGGAACAGAGGTCCTAATGGCTGGACAGTTTTAATCCCACCTCAAACTATAAATAAACCAGAAAATATGCTTAGTAAAAGTGACATGCTTTAAACTCTAATAGCATGAGGTGGTTCTGGAAGTTACATGAATAGACATTTAATCAGACTGATTAACAGGTGTGTAATCTGATACTGGTAACTCTTTGTTTTGTGCCCATCTGCTTTCTTGATTTGTTATAAAGTTTGCTTCACAGAAGAAAATTCAGCTGTTAAAGTTTGAGGTTCTGAACTGCATCGTACTATTTGGATTCTTGGCTGTGTATTTGCTTGTCTTCAGGAATGAACCATTAAAGCAATATTCACAGGACAAGATCCATGGCAAATGGAGCCTTGGCTTAAAACTTCTGTAGAAGTTACAGGTCCATGACTACTGCAGCCAATCAATACCAAAGGAATTTTGCTTCAATGGGTTTGTAGACTTCCTAAATTAAAGAAATCCAGGTCATCTTAGACAAACATATCTGATAATATGAGTAAGACATTATGATCTTCTGCAAGACATTATATTATTTGCCTGATTCTTACCAGTTCAGTAACTGCTTTTAGGGCATTCCTGGTTTAAAACATACTCTGTGGCATGTCTTTGGTGTCACTTAGAAAGTCTGTGCACCATAATTTCAGAAATTATGCACACCATAATTTCTGTGTATCATAATTTCAGCTTTGCTTTCTAGGTTTGCTCCTTGTTTAAAAGATGGATCTCACCTCTCTGTGAAGCCTCTCAGCCTGAAGTTACATAACAGGTTCTTGTCTGCCAGTGCTTCTGTTGCCTTTTCCGCTTCAAATTATGTACAACACACTTGCATGAAGGAAAGTGCAGCTGTGAGTGAGAAAATACTTAGCAAATTTTCTTGTGGCCAACCACTGGGCTAGAATACCAGAGCACACCCTGGGCACAGGATTCTCAGTTAGTCCAGTACTTTGGGATGGATCAGAGCTGAGAGACACACACGCTGCAATGGAAGTCAGTGACTGCAGAGGTATCTCTGGAGTGGCTTAGAGAAATCTCCTACACTACAGTTTCTGCTCTTACTTTCACTGAGATGAAATGTCTAAAACAACAGTAAAAGTGTGAACTACAAAATAATTTATTCTAATGCAAAAAGATGTGAAGAGAATGATTGCCCAAATACAAAGAATAAAGAGATTAAGGTCACATCTAACACAGCAGTGCAGGGATTTAGCAAGGCAATGGAGTTCCATGAAACTTCCTTCCCCACCTTTGTGGTAGCACTAGTTTAGTTGCACACAAAAAAACAAAGGTGGGGAAGGGTGGGGAGAGGAGGAAGATTCCTCTGAAGTTGCAATCTTTACATGGAATTATTTATGAGGCTTCCCATCATATTTAGATTTGTGATGGAGCTTGAGGTTTCAACAAAGTAATTTTTCTGGTTTTAGTTGGGAACAGAAATTCAGCAACACCTGAGCTGAGGGCATCCTGGAGGGATGCAGGAAAGGGGAATCCCCTGACAGCCAGGCTGCTGTGAAGCCACTTTCAGGAGCAGGGAACTTCTCTGGAGAGGAGGACAGGTGGAGGCAAGTCTGGGACATCCTTCTGCAGGTGAGCATGGCTTGGTAGAGCCCATGGCCAGGCTGGGCAGGGCTGTGGAGAGACACAAACCAACATCCTACAGCCCGAGCGAGGCAGGAACTGCCAGTACCCAAAATGTGGTCCTGGACTGTGAACAGAAACCCACAAAGGTGCCTCAGGTCCTGTCACATGCATTGTCCTTCTGAGGATCAGAGGTTTTCCAGATTGGGAAACCTCTCAGTCTTACTGAGGGACAACTGTCCTCACTGAACCTCTGTTCCACAGCCAAATGTGGTGGTGCTTGTAATCCATTAAGTCTTTGCCTGAAGTTAAGTGAGAAAAATATACAGAAAAGAAAGTGAAAAAAGTTTCAGAATCAGAATGTACCAATATATAACAATAGTTAAACTGCTTCATTTTCATGAGGTTTTATGTTGATTCATTTATCCATTTTTGATGCCAGGGAGGGAGACCAAGAGTCTCCCTACTCTTCTCTCTGAAATTAAAAGGCAGTAAATTTTAAACCAATAAAAGCAAATGTTATTTTGTTTGTTTGCCTTTTTTTCTTTCCTTTTTTAAATGTTGCTGATAGTCAACCTGAATAATTCACTGTCAGACAAGGTCACTAGAGGCAACTGCAATATCAGGACTTTAGAAAAGGTCTGAGTAATTTTATTGCCAGTAATAACAGTTTTGCCATTACAGAAGCTAAAAAAATGTTGGAAAGGTCACCAGTCTTCATGCTTCAAGGTCTGGAAGGTCACCTGTGGGGTCAGGACAAAACTCAGTAGTGCAGTGTGCACACCCCCAGGTACACTTGCATGCACACACTCACATCAGTACTTTCAGAATTACTCACAAATAGTTTTTAACAGGTGATAGATAATGTGTTACCTGACAAATTGAGAGCCCTAATTTTGAGCTGGTCAGCGTTTTTTGCCATTTTGTCAGAGAAGAGCTTTGCACAGTTTCTAGTTCTCATAAGAAGATGTACTCAGATATTTGGCACACAAACATTATATCATCAGTGGTTTACAATGGTGATTCAGACTTCATTTTACTTCAGAAATCATCTGAGACAATTGAAAATGGACTTTGTTTTGATGGGTTTGGTCTTTTCTCCATCCTAGGACAGATGCTGACCTCTTCTTCCCTTGCCTGGGCTGATCAGGTCCTCAGTGTACGGGATTGTGGTGTAGGGACCTCTGTCCTGATCCTACAGGGACCAGGACAACCATAGCAGTGTTTTTAACTTGACATGGTGCCTCACCAGCAAGGCCCAGCCTACCAGTCTGCAAAGATTGTACTGTTAATGAAATATTTCATGCAGTAAAGATTGGATGAAATCTGCTGTTTGAGCTGAGAAGAGAAAGTCAAAACTTAATCTGGCCAAATGGAAGAGAAAAAAACTATTCAAGTGACTCTGAAGTTTCAGTGGCATCTCTAATCACTGAAGATGGTCATCCTCAGCAGATGATCAAGTCCTTCATTTTTTTATTAAGAAAAATGCAGAATACAATGTTCTGGTGTAATCAAATTTCCACAAAATTCTTTGAAGCATTTAAGGCTGATTAGATGACTCAGCTCACATTCTGTTGAGGTTATCTTAGACCTATTACTCATACATAAATTCAATATTTTCTTCACTGGCTACAGCAGTATGAATATGAAACTATTCAGACTTCAGTTCTGACTTAGAATTGTGAGATTCTTGGATGCCTCAGTCCTATTTAATGTGATATTTTACAGGCTGCCTACAGACACAGAGTTTGAGAGTGAGATGATGTTGCAGACCTCAGACTCCTGGGGAGAGGTTCACTTTTCTGTTTATAAAACTAGCTGATACCAGTTTACACACCATAACTGGATGCAACAGGAGGGAAAAATTTGTAAACTTTTGGGGGTTTTTTTATAAACTCTTTTTTTTTTCCTGCCCCCCCCAGGTATTGACCATAATCGAAGCATGAAAATGAATGAAAAAGGAAGGGAGATAAATTACAATTATACACAAGGTGTCTTCTTTACTTACTCATTTTACTTGCTTAACAAAAGATGTGGATGTTTAAATTTAAAAACTCCAGTGACTTGTCGTTTTTTCTCAGTCTCCAGACACCTCTGGACAGATGTGTGTCTGACAGATGCACAGTATTGTAATTAACATAAAGGCAACTCAGTCATGTTTCATAGCCTGCAATAAACAAGAACTTGATCTAGACCACATAACCCTCCCTTCTATCTCTATCTCAATCTCATAGTTATTCTAGGATTGTATGTTTTGTTTTCATCATTTGTCTACAATTTTATCTACCATTTCTATGTTCACGGTAACATTTTTAGACTCATCATTCTTCATATCCTGCATAGCATAGCACATCCTCAACAGAAATGGAATATTTTACAATTGTGGAAGGAAAGACAAGATGGGGAAAAGAAAAACAAATAAACAAAAAAACCAAAACCAAACAAAACAAACGGGAGAGATAGATCCTCCTCACATCATTTCACATACTCAAAGAAGGTGCTCAGGAGAGAGCACAAGGAAAGAAATGTAGCATAACAGCATGTGTAGGAAGAAATGGAATAACAATAAAATCTCTGTTAAAGAGCTGGGGGAGCCTTAGAACTCACAAAGGACACTGAAATGACTGAGTAAGATTTTATTTCATTTGAATTTAGGGGGTATTTATTACATTGATGAGTCTGCAATACATTTCTTTCACTGATTCATGAGTTGCCTTTTGCTGTGTATAGAAAACAAGTTTACACACACAAAAAAAAAGTTCTTTCTGCCCACTCCATTTCTTTTTGGTAAATTTGAGAATAAGATTGGCTGAAACAGCATAGACATAATATCTTAGAAAGTAAAGGTGCTTTTTTTTTAATACAAAGTAGCGGTACTGTTGGATGGGATGGGTCCAGGAGACTGAAAAAAACGCAGTGGACAATCAGCATCTGAATGAGTCACCTGAATGAGACATCCATGGCCCTCTTTTATTCAGTGGAAATGAAAAGAGACAAGGAGAGCAACACACCTCCCCTACTAAAATCAGTGTCTTCCCTCAAATAACTTTTTTTTTTCTTTAATTTAAATCAAGAGATTCAGCCACAGACATCAGCTATCTAGATGTCTGCAGTTGGTTTAATCACATTGGGAATATAATGCATTTTATAGTCTCTGTCGAATAATCATGGTTTCCATGTGTGTGTGTATCAGATATATGCTCTCTCACACTCTTTTTCTGTCCATCAACAATATCTTTTTACACAACTGGTTGACTTCATCCAAATTTAAAATAAAAATAAAGGTTTCAAAGTCATTCTGTCGTGGGCTGCCACAGTGCTGTTTATTCTGGGAAAACATACAACTTGAAAGACACTGTTGTCATACTCCCCTTAGTGAAACCTTCAGATGCTCATACTTTATTAAACATCAGAGAATTCATGTGGTGAAAGCAACACAGAGAGAAAGAAGAAAAGGTGGAAGCAGGTATTTATTAGCTCTGGTACTCTCTGAACTAATTATTTAAACACTGTGATTAGCTTTGACCAGGGTTTAATGGCAGAGTATCTGCACCCTTTCAAGAGGAGCTTCCAAACTCATAATTGGTGCAGAGGTTTCAAAAATCCAATTTCTGAAGAAAATGGGACATCTTTTAGATTTGGAAATGGTGTTTCATGAAAGCACTGCAGTTCTGGTAACAACAAATAATTTTTATTGCATATTATTTACAAAAAAACAATTCTCCAGAAACATCCATCTGACAGTGTGGTTTTTGAATGCAGAACTACAGAAAAGGTCTTTTCAAGGAGAAAGGGAAAGGGAAAGAGAAAGAGAAAGAAAGAAAAACAAAGGAAAGAAAGAGAGAAAAAGAAAGGGAAGAAAGAGAGGAAAGAAAGAGAGAAAAAGAAAGGGAAGAAAGAGAGGAAAGAAAGAGAGAAAAAGAAAGGGAAGAAAGAGAGGAAAGAAAGAGAGAAAAAGAAAGGGAAGAAAGAGAGGAAAGAAAGAGAGAAAGAGAAAGAAAGAAAAACAAAGGAAAGAAAGAGAGAAAAACAAAGGGAAGAAAGAGAGGAAANAAGAAAGAAAGAAAGAAAGAAAGAGAAAGAAAAGAAAAGGAAAAGAAAAGAAAAGAAAAGAAAAGAAAAGAAAAGAAAAGAAAAGAAAAGAAAAGAAAAGAAAAGAAAAGAAAAGAAAAGAAAAGAAAAGAAAAGAAAAGAAAAGAAAAGAAAAGAAAAGAAAAGAAAAGAAAAAAGAAAAGAAAAGGAAGGAGAGGTCCTCAGAAATTACATACAATGTTTCCTGTGGTCTCTTAGATCATCTTATTAAAAGAAATGCAACATGAAATAAAGTCCTTGTTGTGTGATCCTGTAAAACATGGATATGTGTCTCATACGTTATCAAGTGAATTTTCTTGCTGCTTTTCTTGTACCTTAAAGCTTAAGGAACCCATTCCATATGTTACATATGAAAACTGATTACACCAAAATGAAAATCCAGCTCAAAAAATCATGACATTTTTTAAAGCCTTTACAAGAAAAACGCTGTAGCCTAAGTTGCAAACAAATCTCTGAGAGGGATTAGGCAGACACCATTTTAATTTACCCATTCCAGAATTCGGTGCCAAGAACACTACAAAGATGAAAATAAAGAAACCGCCGACTGTGCATTTTTGTTGTTGGAGCTGCTGCAGCAGCAGTCTCAGAAAAAGGAGGGAACTGTTGTGCTACCTCGAGCCCACACACACTGAAAGCCCATAAGAAGCTGGATTCTCACATCCTTTTGCCAGATAACTGGATACCAGCTGAAATCCACCAAGTGCAGCTTTGTATAAAGAAAAGAAGAAAAACAAAGGGACAGAAAAATAACAGATGTTTGGAATAGTGACTGTACTGCAGATTACTCCAGTGTGGGGGGTCCGAAGAATGGAGTGAGCTCTTTTTGGAGTGTCTTCCAGGAAGCAATGCTGTAGCTGTTGGTAAAGCACTAAAAGAGGTTCTGTGTAAATGCTTCCTTCTTTGTAGGCACAGGTTGTTTTTTGTTTGGTTTTGGTTTTTTTTTTTTTTGCTAATACAGTGTTAAAGTTCAAATGGCAAAATGCATCTGGAATCTGCCTTCAGCTGGTTCTGCTGAGATGAGCAGGCAAAGGTGCCCTTGTTACCTCCTGGCAGTAGTTAAAAGACTTTGACTCTCACCTGCCATCAGCTATGATGCAGTTCAGAACACTGCAGTTTTTTGTCATTCTTAGGTCCTCTACAAAATAGGTTCAGTCTGCTTCTATTTTTCTCAGATGATACATCACACTGACATGATATTAATTTTGCACTTGCATTATTGATGTAAATCGACAGTATAGAACTGGAAGCATGGTCATTAGAGTGTCCGAGAGCAGGATAAAATTTATTTTGGGTGATAGCAAGCAATTTGGAAGCCACTGAGACAGCTGGCTTGTTATCTTTCTTTGGACTAGCCTTACTATATTTAATAAATGGTTAGCCTGTTGTTAAGGTGACACAAAATTGGTTGTGCTGTGTATTCAGTGCACCACAGTCACATTTTTCCACATGGGGAAACATACAATTACAACAAAAATGACTATGATTAGCAACTTAAAGCAGAAAGCACAATTTGCATACAAATACATTTTCTCATATCTGTCCGGTTTGGAAGGCTGCATTCAACAAAATATTTGAACATAACTATATCTTTACGTGAGGAAGTAATCCCCTTGATGATGACCATCAATATTCTTCTAGTTGTTGTCCTGATTAGATAATTCTCTGGAGACCCAAATTTCCATCTTATCCCAAAGTCAGGAATCTTGTTTTCTCGAAGTAATTTCTCTCTTAAACTAATCAGCTGAACTTTTGCCAAGAAAACCATAAGGTTTATAGCTACAATTCCATGATCCTATAAATCTTTTTAGTAATTAGGGAGGAATTAAGTAACTATGCTGTATCAATATTTGCCTGTGTTATCTATAATTTTCTTCCTACAATATAAGTTACTCTTCCAGAATACTAAATTTTAGTAGTCCTATTGAAATATATTTTTACAGTATTGGTGTCTTTAAAAAATGTTCACTGCCAGTCACTACGATATGTTTAGCTCCTGCAGCTCACATGAGTTGTGTATGATGTGTGTATGATCACATATTTTTATATATTTATTTTTGTTAAAACATAAAGAATGTTCTGAACCAAAGCAAAATCTAAGAAAAAAAATCCCTCAATAACTTAAAAAATGCTGAGAGATGAAAATGACTTAAATAAAATGAAACTTGCAAAAGTGCAAGCAGCTGCCATGGCTGTTCTGCAATAATTCATATATTTTATTGTTCTGTTTTGTATTTTAGATAATTAGTTGGTGGCAAAGGAATAATCATGTTGCATGAAACATTGTGAATTTAATTTCACAATGAAAGCTATGCACTGTATCTACTGAGAGTTAAAAGGACAAACAAAATCTGTTAAAGGGCCAGGCTCAAAAGGAATTTCATGCCTACAATATACTGTGTTTAATTGTTGCGGTTTTTTTTGCCTATCACAACATTGGTCTAAATACTTGTGGTTTCAATATCAGCAATGTAAAATCTTTATTTTAGTTTATTTATATGTTAATTTTAAAGCTCTATCTAACATTTTTTTGAAGAGTGAAATGATTGGGGATTAAACTATCATTTTGAAGGAAATGTCTTTCAGTAGAGCTCATGATCAAGTTTTAAATACTCTTACTGCTTTCACTGGGGCTATTCCCCTAAGCATGAAAGTTAAGTTCTTGTGCAAAATTTCAGGTTCAGACCCTTCATTGCTCTGAGGGAGTGAATAGCACCCTGCTGATGGAAAAGAACTCGAAAAGAAGGAGAGAAATCTCTGTTGTTCACAGGCAATAATGCGAAGACAAACAAAAAGCACATTCACACAAGAGAGATGAGAAGAGCTCAGCTGAATTTTCACATTCCCTTTTTTTTCCCCCATTTGTGGCTTCAACAGCAACTATAGACTTTTTATCTTGATGTCACCAGCATTTTAAATAACACCTATCAGCACCTATCACGGGGAGCTCCACAAAGAAAGTAGTTTCAAAGTTCACAACTTTGTTGAAAGTGTTTTTTTTTTCAAAATGTTTTCAAACAAAAGCAACAAAAAAATCCAATTAACCAAACTACTTAATTTTTTTAAAACTTTCTTGATTCAAAAAGTCACATTCCTGGCAACTTACGGAATCATAGAATAGCTTGGGTTGAAAGAGACTTCAATTTAAGAATCACCTAGTTCAACTCCCCTGCTATTGGCAGGGACATTTTCCACCAGCCCAGGTTGCTCAAAGTCCCATCCAACCTGGCCTTGACCACTCCAAGGCATCCACATCTTTGTTGGACAATAGTTCCAGTGCCTCACCACCTCCACAGTCAATAATTTCTTTCTAATATCTAATCTGGAACTACTCTCTTCCAGATTAAACCATTATCATTCCTGTCACCAGAGGTTCTGGTGAAAAGTCCATTTCCAAGCCTCTTTTAGGTACTGGGAGGCCACAGTGAAGGTCTGACTGTAGCCTGCTCTTCTCCAGGCTGGACAATCCCAACCCTCTCAGCCTGTCTTCATAGTAGAGGAATTCCAGCCCTTAGGATTTTTTTGTGGCCTCTTCTGAAGAAGGAAAACCTCTGGGTTCTTCCAAAGCATTAGAGTACAAATAGATTCAAATCAAGTTAGACATCAAAGAATGTTGGAAAATCTCACTAAAACCTTGTTGTTTTAGATGCCTATCATTTTCATATCATCACTGAGTATCCAGAAACATGGAACTTGATGGAGCTCTGCTGAAATCCACAGAACTGAGCTGCCTAATCCCTATCCAGACCAAGGCTGCTCTTTCTCTTACAGATTAGTATTTGAAATACAGATCCTCTTAGAGTAACTCTGTATATAACAATACTTAGCTTACACCCCTTCTTTGACTATTATACAGCTCTTCCTACTAAAACAAATAATTGATACATCTAACTGGTTTCAGCAGGGAAGAAAGGAGTAGGTGGTCTCATTAAGAACCCTTGTTTCTCAAGAAAAACATTCCTCATTGTCTTTTCCCAGTGACATAAATGACCTTTGCCATGGAATTAATGAAAGTATAAATCTTTCATAATATATTTTAATGTCCTGCTGGTAGAAATCTTTATTATAAAGCAAAACAAAACAAAAAGATTCTCAAACAAGAAATTTATTATTAAAAAATATTAGATTCTTCTATGAAGAAGTATTTGCAGTGTTTTTTATTTTATCATTTATATCTTATGCAATAATAGCAGATCACATTTTCTTTCTTTTTTTTTTTTAACTATTCAAACAGTAGTCTATCTCCTTGTCCTATATAAAATTATATTGCCAAATGAAGTTACTATACTGGCTTTTCACTCAGATGCATCTGTCAAACACCTCCCCAAAATCAATTCAGAAGCTTCCACAGTCTCCAAATAGTTCTATCTTGAAAAGTTTTGTGAGTTGCATGTGATTAAGCATTTTATTTTCATCTATTTTTCAGTGTGCATAACGAATCTGAATCAGAAACAAAATACTGTCCCTGTTAAGGTTCCTGAGCTTCTCTGGTCTGCATGTCTGTACCCAGAACAAAGCTGGGAGGCTTAGGACAGCAGTTATGCCTTGTGTTGTTTCTACTGCAATATTTGTGCCAGAAACTAGAGATCTGATTTAATATATGACCTTTTTTTTTTTCTCCATCTGACTTAATCCAAGTCTCTAATTTCCTAGGTGGGTTGATTTTTTAAATTTTTTTTTCAGTTGTGCTGTGCCACGGTGACAAAAGAAAGCCAGTGTTTCTGGGTCAGAGACAGGGTGTGTCTAAGCAATATGATACTAGGATCTAAGATACTTGACTACAAAGTCCTGAAATCTGCTTATTGCAAAAAGATCTTATTTATATAAATATTAGTGGACTACCTTTCGTTTGCTGGCCATGTCTGTACTTAATTCACTATGCAGATAATGAGAGGAGAATTAGTACCTCAAACTGGCATCAGATACCCTCAACACATATTAACACTAAGAAACTTGAGCTTCAGTTCTTCAATACACAGAACTAGCAAAAAATGAAAGGCTGAATATAATATGCAGCCTGCAGGCTCTTTCCTCATTTTCCACGGTGAGTAGTTTCCAAGGTGAGGAGCGCAAGAAGGAGAAGATGCAAAAATTCCCACTTTTTGTAAAATAACTTCACAGGCAGAATACAGGCACTTAAACCCACTGAGAGGATGTTGAAAGCTGAGCTCAGCCCTTGTTGGTCAGGCCAGGGTGAGCAGAAGGAAGTGGCAAACCCTATCTGCCCTAAGTTAGCCAGAAGAGAAACACTTCTGCTCTGTCTCAGCAATGCTGCCTGTTCCAGTCCCTTTGTGCCAAGAGAGGTAAGAATGTCACCTGTCCTAATTCTCAGGATAAACACAAACTGCTTCACATGGGGGGTTATCAAGACAGGAGATGCCTTCTCATGTCTTCGAAGCTCACTGAGGAGCAGATAATTTATACATCATAAAATCATATACCAACTGCTACTCTTTTGTAATATTAGCCTATAGTCACTTACCTGTCAGTGGTTAATTTACATTTCAGAAAGGGTGCAATTTTTTTATTAATTACATTTTAATTTTTTAAAAATTTGTTTAGAGAAAATATTAGTTTTCTTTCTCTTGCATATAGCTGTTTTCACTTCTACACTTTTATCATCTCTCCTGTCTGTTATTGATCCTTTATTGGATCAAAATGAGGCTAAATACTTAGAACCAGACATATACAACATTTCTCCACCCAATCCTGCTGTATATGATACTATTCCTATTTTGCTGCTCTCTTTTTTATTTATGTGACTGAAGAGCTTTTTTTGTTATTTGTTTTAATACACTTTGAAAGACCTACCTCAGCGTGGCTGTTGGCAATTCTTCCATTATTTCTACACTTTGTGACCTCTAAGGTGTACCTTTACTTGCTGATCAATCCTTTTTTTCCCTCAATTTCTCATAGGCTTTATGCTTACTCTTAATGTCCTTTTTGCGGTGGCTATACATCCAAATGCCTTTGGAAACCTTTTCTGAAAGTTTTGTTCTCACTTGCTTGATGTGCAAGTTTCAGATAACTTTTCACTGCTGACTTAAAGAGTTTGGAGGAACCTGTCACACTGCAAGCCCCTGAACTCATTGCTTCCATTGACTTCACTTGCTTGTTCATGTAATTTGTCAAAGTTTTCCCTTTTGAAATTGAGTAACCCAGCTGAAGACCCACTTTCACTTATTCTCCATTTAATTCTTTTTCAATCCATCTATGACTGCTGGCTCCAAGGGTATTTATTCATCATCATTATTATTATTATTATTATTATTATTATTATTATTATTATTATTATTATTATTATTATTATTATTATTATTATTATTATTATTATTATATCACAGGATTAGAGGATTGTTTGGCAGGATAGTTGAAGCAGGAACAGTAATTCCAGATGGGCATCTGGAAATCACTGTCACCCCTTTGTGCATGTGGATATCAACACCAACTCTTATGCTTGTCAAACATCTGTATTTGTAAAAATCATTGAGATTAATGTGCAAATGCCTCAATGTCGTAGCAAAAGGATGGGATCTCTATGTTTGTGATACTGCTGATTGATTATAGATAACAGAGAATGATGCTTTTAGGGTGATCTGGATCTTCCATTCATGATTTGCTGTTACATTGTAAATTTGTGTATTCAATAAAGTGAAAATAAATGGGGTTTAATGCAAAGTTATGTACAGTAAATATAAAAAAATTCAGAAGGTTTATAGACACCAAAGATAGACTGCCTGACCACAGACAAAAAATGAATGTTCACTCCTCTGCAAGACAAAAAGGATTTATTATTTTTCCACCAAGGAGTAGGTTGAAAGTTTAATGTTTGGTGCTTGTTGCTGTTTGAATGCAGTTTGTTCTCCAAGAAGCCTTTGCAGGACTGGGTCTATTACTGTGCCACCTTGCTTCCTGTTACATTTTACCATTTTTATGGCAATAAGTCAGACCACAAGTTAACTTCTTCAGTGTTTAGTATGCTTGGAAAATGTGAAAACACCTAAGAAATTTCAATGAAAGGGGTCATCCAAACTACAAACTTTTTTTCTTCTTTTTTTTGTTTGTTTGTTTGTTTGCTTTTATTTTAATTTATTTTCTCTTATTAAAGATTGTTTATATTCGAATCTTGTTCAGCTGGAAAATATTTGTGGGGAGTTGAGAAAAAAAAATGTATATCACTGCAATCATCCTTTAATTATGTAGCTTTTTTGGGTGCTGTCTTCAAGGTTTTACTGCTTTATATGCCCATGGAAGGGAAGAAAAGCAATTTTAGTTGATCCCTGAGCAATCAAGGGATCAGTCAAGCACCGACACAGCAGAGAAGGAGTCATAATGCTGATAGTTCAACAGACTTCTCCTAAAATAATCTTACCTGTCAGAAAAGATTACTCTAAGAAAATAGTAAATACTTTTATCTGAACAAACAAGGGTGGAATGGGGAGGGAGTTTGACAAAAAAATACAGCAGTGAAATTGAAAGACTAAAACAGACAAACAAACAAAAGAAAAATAAACAATTGGGTAAAATAACATATCAAGTAGTGTTTTTCATTTGGAGAATTCCTCCATTCATTCACGTCTTTGTAAAAATGCATCATTAAAGCAACATGGAAAATTCTCCTGGGTAGGACAAAATAGAATTTGCATATTTTCCAAATTTCTTGGGCTCGTGCATCATCCCATCTTCGCAAATATTTTGTCTTCAGTAGCACACTATGGGCATTTACCACTGAATCAACAAAGAACTGAACTCCCCCTTTTCTTTTCTGATTCCCCCACAGCCATTTTTGCTCCTCTGAGCGTGTGTGTGGTTTTTTCTTTTGCTTATCCCTTGTCTCTGAGATCCACTGCACTGCATGGTTATCAGTGTGATAAGTGGAGACAGTCTGTCCAGCTCTGCCCAGTCTTACAAAGCCTGGTAAAGAAAAGGGGCCTGACCAGATAAACCAGATGACATCCCAGACCTGGGAAGAGAGCCAGGGTCCAGAGCAACATCTGCTGTGGCCAGGCTGCCAGCCCAGAGCATCCATCCGTGTCTGACCAGTCGCCTTGGATCCTGGGAGCATCAGCAAGGGATCTGTTTCTCCTACCTTTGCCATCCCCTCCTCTTTTCCCCACTGCTGTCTAGTGCTTTGACAAAGGTGAGGGAAATGACCACAGCTCACATCTCAACACTAAATGTGACAAGCAACACTTTTCTCCTCACTGAGAAGCGGTATTTGACAAAATAAGAGGCTGTAATGCTATTCTTTATTCTAAATAAAGGAATCTGGCACATTTGCAATATGTACGTTTTTCATAGCCACTCATTTTTTTGGTTTAAAATTTGTTTTCATTCTTTGTGTGTTTGTGGTTAATCCATCCTATTCAGGGACAGATGTAGTGTGGATTGAAATAAGGAGGGTTTCTCAATGTGGCTTTGAAAACACTGTGGCACTATAGGGGTACCATCTGCTGTACTAAGCAGAACCAGTACAGGAGATCTAAAGCCCCGTTTTCCAACTGGTAAATAAACACTTACTATTCAGACTGTATCTAAAAATTGTGATGAATTTTTTAACATATTTTCCATCAGCTGAAATCCATAAGTCATGCTTGACTGTCTCTGTGACAGAAGCATCTTAAGATATTTTTCTGTTTTGAGTTAATTTATGCTATCTAAACTAGAAAAATATAAGAAGCTATCACAAACTTCTCTCCTCTGTCATTTGTTCTCATGACAAAAATACATAAACTGGATTTTATCCCTGGGGGAATACACACACTGAATATGTGGGGGGAGAAAGGAAAATGGGATGTGAGTAGAGGTGGAATAACTTAGTTACAACTTTGATCCACAGAGGATTTCCTTATGTAAGAACAGATTTGGTTTGGAATCCAGCTCCTGACATGTTCTTCTGACTTAAGCCTGTATCCATGATGAGATGATGTCTGGTTGTACACTGACCCCATCCCTACCCATTTTTGATGTTTTTCAAGGAGGGGGATATATCATGGGTGAAGCCAAAACACTTTCAGTGTGGACAAGCAGGGGAGGAGGACAGTGTGTGGGACAAGCCCCAAGGAGGGCTCATGCCATGGTGTGTGTTCAGCCCTCGTGTCAGCTCCAGCTGCCCGCCGAGACAAGCAGGGCAGGGCAGGGAGAGCTGGCACTTCAACACCATCTTAGTCAAGAGGCACCTCTTGGAGTACCCAGGTAAGATGTGAACCCATCCTTGCTAATACCTGAAAGCTTGATCCAAGATTCCCTGAAGCCAATATAAATATAGAAATTGTTTCCAGGGTGGGCTTGAGGCGGCGTGAACTTGCCGCACTGAAATAAATGGGATTGAATCAGTTACAGGAACTTGAAGGGTGGGAGGAGGGACTCCTGAGGGCCTGAAAAGTAATAATAATCAAAAAGGAGGGGACAGCAGAGCAGGAGCTGGGTGGCAGATGTTTGCTTGCTCTGAAGAATAAAAGGAGCAATCACAAAAATCGATAGCAAGCCTTATTAAAGGTGAGCTGGATGCTTTCACTTTGATATTTTGCTTGGTTGTATTAGGCTTAGATACCTCACAGGTCAGGTCTTTCAGACCCTGCATCTCTAGAGATCCCCTGCTTGTATTGCAAAGCATTCCCTCCAGAAATCTGCCACTGTCAAATGTACTTTCTAGTCTTCAGTTGGGGGTGAGAAAGTGAGAAGAAAAGGCAAGAAAGGGGAAGAAAAGGGGAAGAAAAGAAGAGTGAGATAGAGAGAGAAGTAGAGGAGGAAAAGATTAAAGATGAAAAGAGAGAAGAGGCAGGGAAGCATGAGAAGAAATGGACTAAGGCAAGTGCCCTCTTACTCCACAGCAGTGTATGTCTCCTTATTTTCGATTTTCAGATTCATTCAATTTTTCTCTTGGACCATGTGCTCCTGAACAACCTGTGCAATTTCCCTAAGGTGAAAACCTCCTCTTAGAGAGCTGGAGTGAATTTTATCCCAGGGTCTCAAAAATGCCAATAAGAGAACAAATAATATTTGTTCATGATAGCATTCAGTGCAAACGATGACTGATTAGTGTTATGTGTGACATCAACAGAGACAGTAATCAAGGTTACTTTAGCATTGATTTTTTACAGAGGAGAAGCCTCTTTGATGTATTATTCCATCAACACCTTCAGAGCCAAACTTTGCACATGAAATTAATCCCAATTAATTATAACATTTGTAGATAGTGCTGGGTTCTTTTATGTTGCAAAATAAATATTAATTCAGTGGCATTTTTTTCACCTTGTGCAGCTTGTGTGACTAGGAAGGGAAAGGAAAAAAACCAAAAACAACCCTATTGATCAGTGCACTGTAATATGTTAGAAAGTTTTGGCACTGAGGTGGTCTGAAAGGCTGCTTGCCTCAAATCCATTTAAGGCATAGTGGGGGAATTCAGGAAACTGGATCCAAATTGCATGGGCTTTACTGATAGTAAAATTGTGGGAAAAGTATTGTTTCCAATATATGAAGGGGGGGTAAAGATGCAAGTTACACATATTTTCACAAAATATACATAAAAGAGTGACACTGAAATGTCACTGAGATGAAATTGTTCAGGAAGTTTTTTTCTAGTAGTACTGATCTTTTTTAATAGCCAGAGTGATGAGTAAATTTTTGTGACTTATGTTGGGCTGTCTTCAAATGATCTTCTCTGGAAAGGGAGGAAGCCAAGTGTATCACCTCCACTCCTTTGAAATTGACCCCAAATTGCTTTTGTGTGTGCAATACCAGTTTTTTCTGATTCCCAGAATCTAGGACTAATTCAGATTCCCAGAAGAATGTGCTATGGCACTGAGAAGAAAGATGAACAAGCCAGAGAGGATTCCTGCTATTTGGTAATTGAGACACTTAATATTTCATGTTGTAATCCTCCCCTGCTGGTGCATGATGCCTCCTCATACTGAATATATAGGGAATTTTGACTGTGAAATTAGACCAGAGTCTCAACTTACTTAAACTCTTGAACCCACTCAGTCTTACCCATAGATACAATCTCACATTTTGATTATTCAGCATGAAGAGGATGTGAGAAAACTATACATTTTGTTCAGCATTTGTCACAGATCACAAACATGTGGCCATAGTCAGTTTCATTTTTTACTGAGTCAAAAAATATAAAATAAAGATCAAACTAATAGCTAAAAACATTCGACTTTAAACATCAAATAAGTTGTCAAAATACTGCCTAGAAAAAGTAACAATAAAGAGCCTCTAACTTGATTAGGCTCTTTGGAACATCATCAAAGGATAAATAAATGAGTGCTTGCATTATTACAGTAATGCTTGGATGACCATTTCCTCACCAGATTTAGTCATCACATAGCATTATCTCAGAAACAATAAACTCTTTTCTACAGCCCATTATTCACTGAAAGGAAGAATTTAAGACCATTCTCTCTTGTGCTATCCAAGTGGCACTGGTGAGGAGAGTCAGTGAAACCTGGGTCCCATCCTAGGCAAGAAATGCAAAGTGCTGTAAAATAGCAGGCAGCAAAAGAAGGTGACTGACGAGTTTCTACTTCCTTCCAAATCAAGAGAGGAATAAAGGGGAGTGAATTCCCATTGACTTCAGTGCCAGTGGGAGCCTGGTGGAGGAGGCTCCTGCTGCTCTGTGGTGGGGGCTCTGCAGGAGCGTGTGCTGCCCCAGTAACTCCTGCTGGGATTCCTTGTGCCTCAACAGCCAGGATCATCATGATGACAAAGATCCCGGCTTCTTCAAACTCCAATTCAATATCCCATTGTTATCCCTATTGGGATCCTAGATAAAGATGAAAGGCAGAGCAGCCTGGAAACAGTGCTAGCAGGCACCAATCTACACTTGTTGTCTGTCTGCTTGTTTGGTGGGTTGAGCAAACAAGGTTTAGTGGGAGAGCAGAAGAAAGGATCTGGTTCTACTTGCTCTGTATTGGCTACTTGTTCCTGAACATCCATGGAGGATTTCAGATTTAATCCCTGTCCTTTTCCACTAAGTAGCACAGCAGGAATGGAGCTTGTTATGTAAATTCTCGGGAGCTACAACGGAGTCACGCGGATGTACAATGAAACACACAATGAAGGTGAATCTGGATAGGTTCACTTGGAGAGATGATGGGAACTCTACTGTCCACCATATTGTATGGGTGAGTGACTCCTGCTGGTAAAGACTCTGAGTTTGGCTACATGTTCACACAATATCCAAAACAGTGAAGATCTGTAGGCAGCAAAGATGTAACTGCTGATAATACACGTGATGAAAGTCAGAGATACATGGTGTGAATTTCCTCACTATCATGGCAGTAGACCTCTTGTCAATCTTGTACTGTAGACCTCTCATTAATTTACCTCTGGTTCATAGCGGTGTTAACAAGAGCAGAAGAAGCCTGTGCATATATAGGGCATTAGTATTTTGAGTGTATCCATGTCTTAGGATTTGCATGTGAATATGAAATAATTCTATGCAAGTATGGGATGGGATTTAATTGTTTTCTCAAACAGTTGTTTTCTCAAATTGTTCTCTCCTTATCTTTCTGGAAGCAGTTCAGACCATCAAAGAATTGTTGTTGATGAACTCACTAATTAATTTCCAATACTTAACCTTGTATTTTGCTTCATTACTGGTGCTCTGTTCCCCCTAGTTTTACATTTGGTATCAGAAAGTTCATTTAGAATACAGTCAATCTTCCAGTGCTAGCTTTGCACTCTAAATATTTTATTCAGTAAGGACACAATGGGAATAATGTTTGTATCTGTCAAGGAGATGCATGAAAACTTCTGAGCTGCATTGTCTAGAGAAAAAAACTCCATACAACCAAAGAAAACAATCAAAAATACAGGATGATGGGACTTAAAAACAAAGAAACAAACAAAAAACTAAATTAAGGTATCAAGGTGACTGGCTATTAAAATAAAATAATTTATAGGCAAACAATGAGTTAATAAAAGTAGAAGGCTGAAATCCTTAGATTAAGAGTTTATTTTAAAAGTACTTAATCAGATAATTGCTTTCATTATATTATTTTTCTTTTAATGGTTTATTATTTGCTTGCATTATTATCTTAGCTGCTCAGGGGATAAATACCTTCGGGAAAGAGAGAAGTGACAATTCAGTGTTTAAATGTCAATATTGAACCTGGTGGTCTGCCTGTGCACGGGGTCCAAGACACCTGGGGATCCCTTTCTGAGCTGAGGGGCTTCTGGTATGGAAGGGGAATGATGGGGGAATGGTATGGAGAAAAAGAAAACGTGTTTCATGCTGGTCAGTCCCCTCCTGTCTGCTTGTGCAACTCTGCTTTCTCAAACCAATCCACATAAGAAATGAGGTCTAAAAGCACACAATGAGGCTAATTAATCAACAGGGCAGTTTATGGTTCCCGTAGATCCTCACTCAGTGAAGCTCTGTAAATGATGATTAGATGTTTTCTGTTTTGTCTACAGAAATACGTCTTCTCAGACTTGGAGCAGGATCAGTCAGGAAGTGCCCTAGCCAGCTTTATTTCAGAGATTATAATACATCCACTGGCCATACATTTTAGGAATTCTTATTTTTGCAGCACACACCAGTGCATTGCAGTTCTTTGTGTGTTTGGATTGTGAAGACTGCTGCTGGTGACATCAGGCCCTTTCTGTTAATAGTACATTCAATGCAAACATTCTCTGTCCCTACAAGGTGGCCTGGGAACACTTCTGGGCTTTGGGTAAGGATGCACATCCCAGCTGCAGGGACAAGGACCTGAATTTGCACCAGTACTCTCACTCTCTCCCTTCCCTTCTGTGCACTGATTTTCACAAAAGGACAAAACCCCAGGTGATCCAGCAGGATGGAATTCATGGTGGGCCTGGCCATCTTCCCAGCTTGGGTGATCTGGGAAATCAAGACCTGGAGGCATAACACTGGCTATGTCACAGGTCATTTTAGTTTGGTCTTCATCCAATTATAACATATTTTTCTGTCTTGGGTTATGTATCTGTTTTCCTGTTTTGGTCTCTTGAGGTTCATCTATTATATTCTCTTATAGGACACAGAGAAAGACCCAGAATTCCCTGGTCTGATTTGAGGGTTTGATGCAAATATGTAAGGAATGCCAAAAAAACATTTCTAGTGCTCTGTGATGCTTAGACAATTGGGTAAAGCAGTGAGATGAGAGGTGAGTTGGAAGGAGTAGAAAAGGAGTGAGAGGGTATTGAAAGTAGAATCATGATTCTGAGCAAAAACACAAGTCAGGTAGAAACTCTTTCCAATTTTGATATTGAAGGAGACAGTTTAGGTACAGTCTGCAAACTTACACTCAATTTTTTAAATATAGAGATATCACTACAATGTGTCTGTGACATCAAGAATCCCTGTTGGGTCCATTCTTGAATGTGAGAAAAATGTATCATCATTATGTTAATGACTCTCTCGGCAGCTCCTCCGGGGATTTTTTTACAATTTGCTAAAACCATTCACTGGACAAGACTTCCTTTGGGACTTTATTAACTGTTGATACTTTCATGCTTTCCGGAAAACTTGCAGTGGAATATGTTCCATATTTTCAAGCAGGGTATGCAGTGTATTGGTTGCTTAAGTTTTGGGTCTCAATATTTACATGTTCTGAGAAACGAGGCATCTGGTGGCTGAATTCATAACATATCAACTCCTGGCTTTGACAGGTTGCACCCTCTGTGCTGGCTGCCTCACAGGGGTCATGAAAGATTCCACTGCAGCCCAAGTATCCTACACCTTCTTAAGAACCTAAGGAAAAATTTGGCTGGGGCAGAAATGATGGCTGATATCATCAGAGGTGCCTAGGATGTTCTTTTAACCTGCTGGATTGAAGACAAAGCTCCTTTTCACTTTCATAGTGAACATGATGACACATATGTTCTGGGAGAACAGAAATACATAGATGAAATATTAACTTTCATTTTCTTCAGTTTTCCCTTGAAATTTACATTTTAAATTGGGTCAGAATAGAAAGTTAGTGGTTCTATATTCAAATTTTTAAAATTCTAGAGCTTGCCTTAACCAAGCTGTGAGGGCTGGAATATCACCTTTGACAGTTTCAAACCCTTCAACAAGAGAAATCATGTCAGAAACATAAAACTTAGGGCAAGATCAGACACAGCTGTCCCTTATGATCAAAATAAAAGGCTCCAATCAGATGGAAGAATTGAAGAAATATTCTTTTATGTTCACTTTTTTTTTTGAGCATTCAGATTTGATCTTTATTGGCATGAATGCAAAAGCATATTATAAACTTGGATGCTTGAAACTGCATGGAGTGAATTTCAAATAGCATATTCATTTAGAATAATCTGAATTTGCAAATCATGCTGCATTAGTAACTCCCATAGTTTACAAAAGGGAATGATATGGCAGGAGGGATGTAATTATCCAAAGCAAACAACCAAATGAACAAGCACACATTCAGAGTAAAAACAGATTACCGTGGACTCTGCAAGATCCTCATGCAGGAAAACAAGTTCCACAAAAATAAAGAAATCCAAATGCCAGCCAAATGAAATAATAAAGATAAAGAAGCCAAACTCAGCAAATTAGTTCTTTGGAATTAGATAAATCTAATTCTATTGTTTTATAGTTTCCCACCACATGCTGAGTATAGTCATCAGCTAAGACTGTTTATTGGTGCCTAACGACCCACTGCTGTCCATGAATCACAGTTTTACTAATGCAGGCATAACTTCCTAATTTCTTTCCCAGTCAAAATTTTTTTTACATCTCTGGGAGGTGTTTAACTTTAAAAAAGTGTCCAGGGATAAAAATTGAAGAGGTCTGATCCCAGTGTTTAACTGTATTTGGAACAGATTGCCTGGGAAAGTTTTGTAGTTGCTGTTGTAATGAAGCAACTTCTTACATGCTATGAATGTCAAAATTAACCAGGAAAAAATCCTGTGCTGTGTCAGGAAGGTCCAAAGCTGAAATCATGGTCCTTCACTGATATATATAACCCACTGAAATATATATATATAACTCATTGATATATATTTATATATATAGACATATAGGCATAGGGAATTATATAGGCATATATATAGAGAGAGATAAAGGCATATTTTGTTTACCTAATTGTGCAGTACACATCATCCACTTAGCTCTAGATTTATGTGTTCACTGTCAGAAGCCCAAACTGAAGGACTAATTGGAAGAAAGGGCCATTTTGGTTTAATTAGCATGTACACTGTTTGATAAGTGATACATATTGATCAGTCACTGTTTGATAAGTGATACATATTGATCAGTCACTGTTTGATAAGTGATACATATTGAATCAGGTTTGCAAGAAGAGCCTAACAGAGGAAGAATTTTGGATGGCACCTACTAAATACCCAGTTGGGAGTGTCAGACTTGGAATGGCCTCTGAGGAGCTGCAGGAAGATCCCCCAGTGCTCCCTGGGCGAGCAAACAACTGGCAGATAAAATCCAGAAGTAATTAGTGCTCCTGGGTAGAACCTGGAATTTGGGGTACCTCGTTCCCACAGGCCCCAGAGATTTTTATGTCATTGAATCCTTTGAGAGTCCAGGCTAAACTAAATTGCCCAAGGTCACACAGAAAGCCTGTGGCAAAATGGGAGACTCAACCCAGCTTTGCTGAGACCTCCTACAGCAATTTTAAGCATAAGACCATAATTTTTTGTCCTTCATCATGCTTAAAATTGGGGCCTATTTACAATATTTGTAGACACCAGTAAAATTCCATGACCCACAGCACTGAAGAAATCCATTTGTCCTCACTCCAAATAAAGTAAAGTATCTTCCAGAGCTTTATTCTGGCTGGCAGTCTTCTCCCCAAACCCTCTCACCTATGTATTTCCATATTTCAGACTCAGTATTTAATACTAGTGATGCAGTTGAATTTCCATAATTCAGCTGTTCAATCAAGATCCTCCACCTTTTTAAATGTGTAAGTCATAAATATGAAAAAAAAAAAAAAATACTGTGTGCAATCTCTGCTGACTGAATTAAAAGTCTTAAAGAAACTTTCCATGCTATGAGGACTGTGAAGGATTTGGCAGAAATGGTGCTAACAATTAAAGCAGCCAGAGACAGATTAAATTTGCTGATGACAGCTCATTTCTGAGATGGTTACAGCAAAAGTCTGATAAACGCTTATCTGAAATTCACAGTTTTGATGAGGCTTCTGCTTGTACCGGGAGAAAATGAAACACTTTAAATAGCATGTGATCCCAGGGAAAGGTCTGCTTGGGATTGCAGAGGGAAGCTAGGCATTTCTGCTGCAGTTATGATTGTGAATTATTATAACCCTTTGTTTTCACAGCAGGAAAAATAAGTCTAAACTGTGTCTTATAGGTGAAACCAAGGGCAATTTCAATCTACATAGAAAGTTTTCAATGTTTAAGCAAAGGAGGGGAAAAATAAAAAGAAGAAAAAAAAAAAGAGAGAGAGTAGGATATTTTTCATACATTTAATGGGAGAAAGAAACAGCCCTCTCAGTGTATTCTGAATTCCTCAAACCCAGAGGTAATAACACATCTAGAAGGACAGCCCTGGTGTTACTCTGGTTTGAAGCTCATCTGCACACATGCATTACAGGAGAACCAGCTGAACCCTGAAGAATGAGCTCAGTTTGTCTGAATTGTCACAGGTCTGTGTGGTTCTGGCATCAGAGTCCTGTACCAGCATCTCCACAATTCTCTGTGAGACCTGGCACTGGAAAGTTTAGCAGAAAAATTAAAACTCTGTGTCTGGTCCCTTGGGCTGAGAATAGGTATGAGGATTTAATCAACTCCAGTAGGTTTTAAGATGCTTTTCATAGGTGAGAAACTGCTAAGGTGTACAGCAGAATCATGTCACAGAAAACAAGACAGAAATAGGTAGACAGATCTTATTCCAGGCAGCAGTCAAGGCCATGGAGACATTAAATGAAACAGAGCTAACTGAAAATGAACTGAGAAGAAAAAACATTTTGCACACATGGTGCAAATAGACAGTGGAATTCATTGTCAGGGAACCAAAGGCTTAGCCACAGTTTTTAAAAATTATTAGCCCTTAAATGGCTAATATATTTTCCAGAGGGTGTTTTTAAAGGACTGTCGGAAAAATATTAAACTTCTGTGACAGAAATGAGTAGGAAGAATATTAAAGAGTATTTTTTTTTAAGTCAAGAGCAAAGTCTAACTTAGAGACAAGAGGTATAGAAGATTTACAGGAAAAAAAACAACAACAACAACAAAAAAAAAGCCCAAAAACAAACCCAACCACAAAAAAAAAAAATCAGTTTTGTCCACAAAAGGGGTTTTTGTACTTTTCTCTAAGTGGCCTACTTTTACTCTTACCAGGCTAATGTTGCTTCTGATCCAGGAAGGCAAAACTTGTGCTTGGTAAGTTTAGGGCATATTCAGAAAAAAGTGTGAAGAGTCAAGAAGAGAAGGAGAAGGAGAAGGAGAAGGAGAAGGAGAAGGAGAAGGAGAAGGAGAAGGAGAAGGAGAGGGAGGAGAAGGAGAAGGAGAAGGAGAAGGAGAAGGAGAAGGAGAAGGAGAAGGAGAAGGAGAAAAGGAGAAGAAAAAGATGCAGTAGTAATTTTGAAATGAAAACACACAATTGGTTAAAACTGTGGCACACAGACATCACTTGTTTGTACTGCATTTTATATATTAGATTACTCACACAGGGATTTAACTAGAAACATATCTTTTATTAAAATCATATAAATAAAAATATGTCCCTCTGCCCTCCAGCATGTTTACAGATGCATTTATTTATTTTACAATATTCTATTTAATTAAAGATCTGCTGTTAGAGGAATAAAACTTTCTGAGACGTTTATATCTCCAAGATAAAATTGGACAGGTTTGCAGTGACACAATTGACATCCAAACCCACAGCCTGCACATATGATTTCTGCAGAAGTTGGATATTACACCACAGTTGTGTTATCAGCTAAACAGGGGCTAGCAAACTGAGCATTCAGTAAATTTGAATATCTCAGTGGCTGTATCTTGGTAGCTCTTTCCTGTGGAAATGGGGGATTTTTTTTTTTTTGAAAAGACTAAATTTTTTTCACTGAAACTTGGGCAGAAGTGTAAGAGGAAAATTCAAATGTTGATGTGAACTTTGCCATCTTTGTCCCTCCAGAGAAAACAGGATGAGGCAAAATTGAATGAGCCAAGCTTTGTCAGGGGCCCTGAAGTTCAGTTTCTTGCTCTTTGCTCCAGGACTGCCTTTGGCTCATGAGGCAACCTGTCCATGGCAAAGATTTTCCTGTGGAGGAGAGGTGATTTTCCCCTGTAACATTTGTGGTTCTGTTTTGAAACCAGTATTTTCCTTTGGGATGTTTTGGCTTACAAAAGGGTATGAAAAATACAGGCTTTTAGTTTTTAGTAGAGACTAACCTCAACTGTGCCTATAGACATTATTTTTAAAAAATAATTGTCATATTCATTGTTTTCCTATGAATTCTAGTTAATCTTTGAAAATCTCAAGAGTCTGTCTGAAAATTAATATCAAGATTATCACTCAAGATCTAAAGAAGTAGAAAATAAAGTTATTATCCTCTATTTGTCTAATTGCATACTGAATATTTTGTTTACTTTTTCTTTTCTTCATAACTGTGTTATAACACTGGGAAAGGATGCAATTTTTTCAATTTTTTTCCCCCTAAACTAGATAAAAGCTTCATTTCTGAAAATTTAAGGGAAAAATATAAGAAAGAGGAGATTAATTATCCTAAGAAAAAAGACAGGTTAAAATAGGTTTATAAATTTAAAAACTAAAAAAAAAAAAAAAAATTAAAACCAAAACAACCTCAACTAAAAAAAACCAAAACAACTAAAAAACTCAGAATTCAGTATTTTAATTTACAGTTATATTTTAATTATAGGATTATATCAACGTGTTATAACATATGTGTTGCAAAACATGGAAAGCTTGTCCAGAAATTTTTCCAGAGGAATGCAAATTACTAGCTTAGTTTTTCCACTTTACATCAGAAAACCACAAAAACCAAATTGTATTCGGAAGATGAATTTGCTTTCAGAAAAGTTTAGATCATGATTTGTTGGTTTTTGTTAATTATTTTTTAAGTTCTCAATTTTATTTTTCCCCTGGGGAAGAGGAAACAAAAAAATGAACAAACTAAAAAAAACCCCAGAAACCAAAGAACAGCATTATTACATCTCAGGATGTGAAATTATTTGTTCATTTGCTACTCCTGTACCTGGGTACACATGACCAGAGTATTTATGTTTTCCGAAGGAAAATGTTAATTTCTGGATGGATATCCTTCTCTTCTTGCAATTCCATTGTGCAACAGCAGCCTGTTTTTAGAAGCAGAGTAGTGAATCAAATCGATAGATCTGTGAGCAAATGAGAGAACTTTACACTTTTTAAAAAATTCAGTTGACTTCATGGCATCATTATGTTTTCAGCCTCTTTATCTGCTGCTATTTATGAATGGACAGGAGGTAGCTCAGCTGCCAAGTGATCAGAGAAATACTATGAATGAACTAACAGTAATCAGTGCTAGTGCTGAAATAAATATTTGCATCAGGTTCTGGTGGGCAAGGGCTATAAAAATTAAATTACAGCTAAAATTTTATTTTCCACTCAGGTTTTCAATTTAGGGGCCATTACCGTGGTAGATTCAGTAATGTTAATAACATCACAAAATTTTAGAGTAAAATTTTACCCTCAGTGTATGACACTATGATTGAAACAGCCCTCTTGCTAACGATGATGAATTAGTGTGATAACAGTGGAAGTTTACTGACAGCAAGGTAAAAATAAAAATACAAATAAAAATGAAGTCTTCTGAAAGGGGTACTGGTCCAACGCTCATCAGCTCATTATAAATACTCTGTTTACCCACTTTCATGGAATTTAGTATACACAAAAGTATTCAGAATTTTTAATGAAAATGTGTTCTTTTTTTTTTCCCCAGAAAGAACCACGAAGAAAGGACATCTGCACTTCATGTATTTTTAAATCATTACTGTGTCTTTGAAAATATTAATATATTTCCTGTCATTTTTATGATTTTCAAAAAAATCATGTTTTTCAAATATTA
>VWZP01008290.1:292885-307681 GCA_013396995.1 Dicaeum eximium | reverse complement strand
GCATATTAACACTTTCAATTTTTCATTTCTCTATGATTTTAAAATAATATATATATATAATATATAATTTAATTATATATAATATATAATACAATAATATATAATATATATAATATATAATCATATCATTTATATATATATATATAAACCAAAACAAAAGCAGATTTTGGAACTTCATTACTTTCCAGACACAGAAGAGGTTCTGAACAATTAGGCATATAAAGATATTGTATTAAAATTTGGTTTGCTACTCTATCATTTTTTCCGAAATATGAAAAATTGAAAAAAGAGAGAAAAAGTAAAGATAAGTAAAAAAGACAGAAAATCACAAATATAAACAACCTGCAACTTTATCATTTTTAATATGATACATTAACAATTATTTAGTAGGAAGCAAAACTCTAAAATAATAATCTGTTGGGTTTTTTTTTCCCTTCTGTTAAGTCAAAAAAGAAAATTAGTATATGTCTAAATAGAAACACAAAACTGTTATTGAACAGCTAATCTGTGGCTCCAGTGTAAAAGAGAATAAAACGGGTGAGTGCATAAATTCTGAAGAGTTCTTGGGGAGGAACAGTGGAGTTCTGCAGATATTCTGTCCTCTTGGGGAAATGAGGGTAGAGATTTTTGGTCATGTATTTGGTGGGATGGGAAGGGACAGAGTTAAACCATTTTTAACACTTTATATATTTACACCTGGAAATGAATAACAAAAGTGCACTGAACTTTCTATATATTAATTTACATCTTAAATTCACATCTTATTTGCTTCTCTTTACAAAATCTCTTTCAGATCTCTCTGGTGTTCAAGTTACTGACACATCATTATACAACTTTATTCACTATTAAAAAAAAAAATAGCATGTAGAGTTTAATTTTATTTTCTTTTTGTTCTCCCCAAAACTCCACCTCATGTAATTTATATTCTTCTCACATAGTCATACTATGATTTCTCTGGACTTGTCTACACTACAATATTCTAAAATATTGTTGAAGGGGAAAGGATATACAAAATCCTATAAGCACTACTGACTGGACATTGAGCATATCTCTACATGGAAAATTTTAATTTTATTTTCTTTATGCATTTTGATGAGCTAATTTCTTTCATCTGCCAAGCTACCTCTGTGGCTTTCCTGTACTACTACAAAACACATCTTTGCAGTTGTGTTTTAATCTGCATTAGCAATACTTTCCTGGCTTAACAGCATTAAGCATTTCCTGGCTTAACATCTGCTAATAAACTAGTTTGCAAAACCCATTGAGTTCATGACTTTCAATTTCTCAGTTGCATATATTCTTTCACATTTTTTCTCCCTTATTTTTTGTAGTTTTTTTTTTTGTGGTTGTTTTTGTTTTAGTTTTTTATTTTTTCTTTTTGGTCTGGATAGTGCATATAAAAGTATGGAAAGGTATGTAGAATCAATAGTGTATCTATAATAATAAATAATGTCCAATGCTCAGAAGCTTTACAGGGCTTTGATCTGTTGGTGGGTTGTGCCTCATTTGGGGGATTGACAGCAAATATTATCCTTCTCTTGATTTTCACAGCTGATACAATAGAAGNAAATGAAGTCTTCTGAAAGGGGTACTGGTCCAACGCTCATCAGCTCATTATAAATACTCTGTTTACCCACTTTCATGGAATTTAGTATACACAAAAGTATTCAGAATTTTTAATGAAAATGTGTTCTTTTTTTTTTCCCCAGAAAGAACCACGAAGAAAGGACATCTGCACTTCATGTATTTTTAAATCATTACTGTGTCTTTGAAAATATTAATATATTTCCTGTCATTTTTATGATTTTCAAAAAAATCATGTTTTTCAAATATTATAAATTAATACATTGAAGTCAGCTTTATTAACAGTTTTCTCTTACTGAAAAATATATTTGCTAAAAATAAATACTTGAAAATTTCTATTATGTTAAAAAAATAATATTTGTCTTTTAAATAAAGCAATTGATATCATACACCCCTCTCCCACTAGTTTCCCAAATACAGTTTTTTTTTGATCTGTTACTTTTCCTTTTTATATTTTCATTTTAATTTCCTTCTTTTTTTGTTTCTCTTTTGCATATTAACACTTTCAATTTTTCATTTCTCTATGATTTTAAAATAATATATATATATAATATATAATTTAATTATATATAATATATAANAGGCATATAAAGATATTGTATTAAAATTTGGTTTGCTACTCTATCATTTTTTCCGAAATATGAAAAATTGAAAAAAGAGAGAAAAAGTAAAGATAAGTAAAAAAGACAGAAAATCACAAATATAAACAACCTGCAACTTTATCATTTTTAATATGATACATTAACAATTATTTAGTAGGAAGCAAAACTCTAAAATAATAATCTGTTGGGTTTTTTTTTCCCTTCTGTTAAGTCAAAAAAGAAAATTAGTATATGTCTAAATAGAAACACAAAACTGTTATTGAACAGCTAATCTGTGGCTCCAGTGTAAAAGAGAATAAAACGGGTGAGTGCATAAATTCTGAAGAGTTCTTGGGGAGGAACAGTGGAGTTCTGCAGATATTCTGTCCTCTTGGGGAAATGAGGGTAGAGATTTTTGGTCATGTATTTGGTGGGATGGGAAGGGACAGAGTTAAACCATTTTTAACACTTTATATATTTACACCTGGAAATGAATAACAAAAGTGCACTGAACTTTCTATATATTAATTTACATCTTAAATTCACATCTTATTTGCTTCTCTTTACAAAATCTCTTTCAGATCTCTCTGGTGTTCAAGTTACTGACACATCATTATACAACTTTATTCACTATTAAAAAAAAAAATAGCATGTAGAGTTTAATTTTATTTTCTTTTTGTTCTCCCCAAAACTCCACCTCATGTAATTTATATTCTTCTCACATAGTCATACTATGATTTCTCTGGACTTGTCTACACTACAATATTCTAAAATATTGTTGAAGGGGAAAGGATATACAAAATCCTATAAGCACTACTGACTGGACATTGAGCATATCTCTACATGGAAAATTTTAATTTTATTTTCTTTATGCATTTTGATGAGCTAATTTCTTTCATCTGCCAAGCTACCTCTGTGGCTTTCCTGTACTACTACAAAACACATCTTTGCAGTTGTGTTTTAATCTGCATTAGCAATACTTTCCTGGCTTAACAGCATTAAGCATTTCCTGGCTTAACATCTGCTAATAAACTAGTTTGCAAAACCCATTGAGTTCATGACTTTCAATTTCTCAGTTGCATATATTCTTTCACATTTTTTCTCCCTTATTTTTTGTAGTTTTTTTTTTTGTGGTTGTTTTTGTTTTAGTTTTTTATTTTTTCTTTTTGGTCTGGATAGTGCATATAAAAGTATGGAAAGGTATGTAGAATCAATAGTGTATCTATAATAATAAATAATGTCCAATGCTCAGAAGCTTTACAGGGCTTTGATCTGTTGGTGGGTTGTGCCTCATTTGGGGGATTGACAGCAAATATTATCCTTCTCTTGATTTTCACAGCTGATACAATAGAAGACCAGAGCTTATATAATACCTGATTTCCCAAGCTCCCAATCTTATGGATAATTGTTGCCCAGAGGGGAAATTTCTTCCCAGGCTACATCAGCAAATGGTAGGTTTATAACACAAAACATGAGGATTTATGCTCCAATCTATTCCATAACACTATCAGACTCGAAAAACTTCATTTGAGGAGCAGAGTTAATGTGCAGTTAGCAGTTTTACTGTATCTCACCTATTTGTCCAGAATTTAGTGAGGTCTCCTAAAAATATAAGTAGGATTGCAGCAGGCAGGCATTCAGCCTTGCTGAACCTGGGCAGAGCAGGAATTTCACCAACACTCTGCAATCATATCATGGTGCTACTCATATCCTCAGAAGATCTATCTGTCAGCTGCTGCTCATCTTAAGAGTGTGGATCAATATATATTAAAAATAAGTGAGAAAAAAAAAAAACCATGAACTTTATTTCCCTTTTTGCTGAAATGAGGGCTGTGAAAAAATGACTTATTCAGAGGGGCTCTGGTATGAAATTGGGTAAGACTGTCATGGCTGCAGACATTTCTGGTGGCTGTGTGGGGTCTGTACCTATTTATTGAGGCTGAGCCAGAGGAGCATTTGGGATGTGTTTGTGAGCTGGCCCCAAATGCTGCTTTGCATGTCCATCAGCCCTTGAATTAGATGCAGCAGCAACTTCAGGGACTGGTCTGGTGCCCTGGACTGTAGTGACCATCAAATGTTAATTACAGAAGAGTCATTTCTGCTGTGTTCAGCAGCCTAAAAGCAAAGTGTCATTCTGAACCAGCCATTTGTGCCACCTGAAGAATCCAAGTGAAGGCACAGCCAATTCATCCCATCCCCAAAAACTGAATGGGACAACTGATCCTTCTAGGGGCTTGTTTATGTCTTTGCTGCAGGGTAAGGAGGTGAGAACAGATGAGTCACTTTTAGTCAGTGAAACTTAAATGAAATTATTCTCATACATTAAATATGTTCTGTTGTGCTAATTGGCTGCATCTATTTTTTTACATACCAAATTTTTCCAGAATCCTGTTGCAGTCAGCAATACATCTTGTAAAGAGCAACCTAACAGAACTGGAAATACAAGAGTCTAACGCCTGATGAACCCAACAGCTTTAAGCTTAATCTTCCTTGTTATCTGCCTTTGACAATAGCAAAGACAATCTGATTTTGTTCACTTTCTTAATTTCACCCCTGCTGAGGATGGCACCCAGCCATCTGGGATGCTACTGAGCTGGAAGGCAACCAATTCAAGGCTAACTGAACAAGATGGATCTGGTAGGAAACCACCACAGAAGGATTTTTTTTCACCTTTTGACTTTCTGACCTCACCATCTCTAATTTCACTATACAACATAGAAGGGAAGAAATCTTGTTAAAATAAGATGAGAAGTAACATCAGGTCTGTGTGGAAAGACTACACTGCTTGTATGACATTGACTGATTTATTTTGGCCCTTCTGGTTGAAACTTGGAAGAATCCAGAAAGTGAACTATGGCCTTCTCTGCTAGGACAAAAACTGGTTGCCATAAAAGTTCAACATTTTGAAAGACTGGTTATTATTTTTGAAAGCTAGTGTCAGAGTGAAAGTTATGGTAAGAAGGCCCTTGGTCTTTTTAGAAAAAGTTTTCTCTTAAAACAGCCCACCTCTGAAAAGAGATTGAATCCCAGCCCATTGCACCGCTTTTCTCACTATGGGTGCTTCAGTGCTATTACTTTTTACAGTCTGTGATTGAACCACTTTTTTTTTTAAACTCCTCTGCAAAGCAGTCTGTAGAGACCCCCTAGACAATTGCAGTGACAATGGTTTCCTTTGAACACCAGTCCAGTCCCCCACTTCTAGTTTAAGGCAGAGATTGTCTTCATTTAAGAAAAACATGGTAAAATATAAGAATTCACATCCTGAAACTAATTCATAAATAGTGCATAAAATAAAATTAATAAAACGCATAAATAGTATCTCTACATTGATATATCTACAATATTGCTATCTATTAGTAATACTGTCTCAATCTGTGTTAAATCAACATACATGCTGATTTACCATACCTTTTTCTCTTGGCAGCCCTGCTTGCCTCACAAATTGCTGTGGCATCAAAACAAACCAAACTGATTGATGATTGCTACATAATTTTCACCAGCATGCAATGCAGAAGAATCCAGATTGAATCCAGTGCAGCATTCAAGACATCAAATCTATTTTCCATAACATATGAATCTTTATTAAACAAACACTCAAACCAAGCTAAACCAAACCAAACCCAAAACCCACCAATAAAAAGGCAACTCCAGCAGCAACAACAAAGCAAATAAACAAGGAAAAACACAAGGGGAAAAAAAAATCACAAAAAGGAAAAATAATAAAACCAAAATAACCAAGCAACCAAATAAAAAAGGTGGGAAAAGAGAGTCAGTAGCTTTCCATGCCTTTACACATACACACTCTTGAGTTTTCAAAACTATTGGCTACAGCTACATGTGCTGCAAAGATGTCAGTCTAGGTTTGGGGGCTTTTTGCTGCAATTTTCAGCATTATGTGGTCTTCATTTTGTTAAATGCAAAACCATCCAGAGACATCACTGCAGTTCAGCCCCTGAAGTGTAGTGTACTTTGTGTTGCCCTGAAGAAGCTGTGTTTTGTGCAGAGGAGGGCTGTTTATATCTTCCCTTTTAAAACAGAAAACTGACCAGGTGAGGAACAGAGTGATCATCCCATGGGCAATGTGGGATGGAGAAGGTTCTTTTGCTTTTATCCACCTGTCCTGTTTTTGCTGTTCTCATGTGCCCTGGTAAGTCTGAGCCAAGGAGGTTAACATGCACCAGCTCATCTCTTTTCTATTATTAACTATTATTAATTAAACACTGGTGGGGCTGTGAAAATCAGCCATCAGAAATTCTGAGAGTCTGTTTCCAAGAAAGAGGAGGAATTTCAGCTCCTGCTCAGTAATTTAATTACCAGGAAAAAAGTGAAAACAAAGCCAAAGGAATTGATAAGAAACTTTCTGCTATACAATAGGTACTCAAGCCTTGTTTGAAAAGAGTGCAGTGAGAATGAGATTTTCCTCTCCCAACCTGTGGAGATGTTTGTTTTTCTTTAGCAAGAATAACAACAGCAGAAGGTGCTAGTATGGTGGTCCAGGTTCACATTCTCCTTTAAATATATATTAATTACTTCAGGACAAATGTTCCAATATCCAGATCCAGCTTGAAACTTTCGTTCATTGATTCTTTCTCCAAATGTTCCTTTCCCTAAGGAAAATATAATATCTTCCCCTGGATGGTGCTGTGCTGGAAGCTCTCCATTATTTTACTTTGGTTGATTGTATGCTTGGCATCAGAAAGAAGAAAAAAAAAAGGAAGAAGGAAATGAAAGTGGGCTCTTTAAGCAAGAACGCTCATTTTGTACATAGCCTTTGGCACCAGAAGGCTTTATTTGCACAGAACATGAATATTTTGAAGGCAGGTACAGAGAAGAAAGACAAATTCTTGATTCCTTTTCCAGTAGACTGTGGCTGCTGAAGATGCAGCCTTTTTGTGATAGGACTAGGGGCAGTCACTTTCAAGAAAATTTATTCCCTGGAGGCTCATTTATGCTGGATAATTATGCTTGCAGTTATTTTAAGATAAAGTTCATCATGGAATGCTATCGTCTTGTAAATCTACAGTGACACCTTCATTATCTCAAACCTTACGAAGACATTTGGAAGAAGATATTCACAGATATATCCCCAATGGGGGCTTAGTGTAAGACTGTCAATAAAAATGCCTAATTTCCATCTATGCTTTTTGGAAATTTTGTCCACTTGGATTGCAGATATGTTAAAAAAAAAAATTAAAATATCCAGGGATATGAAGAAGAAAATAATGGAAACAAGGCCTTTGGTCTCTGAAATGACACAGTTTGTCCTTTTAAAGTTGGAGAAAACATGGTGAGCTGTTGCATTCATAATTAAGTAATCAGTAAATGTGTAACTCATTTATAATATCCCAGTTGTGCTGTACTTGTTAATTGTGAAACACAAGAACAGGAACAGTGACTTTAAGGTTTTGTGTTCAACATACAGTTTGAAAATTTGGAGTGTGGGGCCAGTCCTTCTAAATGACCTTGAAAAAGTCACTTCATCTTCTGTGCCTCCACTTCCACCCTGCTGAGGAAATGAAGGGGATCACTAACTACAAGAGGAAGGAATTCTGAGGATAAATTCATGGAGGCATATAAACTGTGTACAGACTGGGGCACCGAGGGCTGCACAGAGAGAAATTAAAATGATCTAATGTCACAGGTGTAGTTAATTGATGCTAATACAGCACAAGGGGAAAAACCTAATGACTACCACATTTTTCAGGCCATGTATAGACTTTTTATTCAGTACTAACACATTTGTTTTGGTTTGGTTTGCTTAGGGATAGTACAGCTACTTCTGTTAGGAGGGATCTACTTTTGCTGTGATTGAGCAGAATCTCTTTGTGATTACACAGCTGAGGTCATGTAAATCATGGCACCATGAAAAGACATTTCCATTGTGTGGCATTTCCTTGTTAAGATCTGTGACAGGCACAGGTTGCCCAGGGAAGCTGTGCACATCCCGTCCTTGGAAGTGTTCAAGGCCAGGTTTAATTGGGCTTGGAACAGCCTGCAGTAGTGGGAGGTGTCACTGACCATGGCAGGAGGGTTGAAACTAGGTGATCTTTTTCAATCCAAAGGTCTTTCCCAATCCAAACCCTTCTATGACTCCAGGATTTCTAAGATATGGCATTGCTATTATTGGGTATTGCTGGGTTTTGTTGCAGTTGTGTTATTTTTCAGCAGCCAAAGTCACTCATATCTGAGGTCTAAATGTGTTGTATAAACAGCCATGAGAGGTAGGAATACTCAAGTAAATAGCAAACCCCCTCACCCCCACTGAAAATATTGGAAAGAGCATCTTTTCTTTAATAGATTTTGACATAAAAAAACACAATAAGAACCTTTCTCAGGATATCTCAGCATTTTCTTTTCTGTCCCAGCTAGAACTAAGGCATGCCATAGAAAACACCCTTGAAGGTGTTCATTCAAAGTTAGGTACCCCAGAACAAAAACAGGGTCCACAGAGAAGTGATGCTCTTTGTACACTTCCTGCCTATGTATAAGTAAAAAATTGCCTTGGAAATGGCTGACTTTTCTAATGCTTCTATTGCTTGTTTTGTATGACTGACACTTGCACTGGGACATCACCAATGCAGCTAACAGAGGATGTAGCAGGACTAGCAGCCATGAGGGATAATTAACTAACAAAGGAGGAAATAATTTTCAGGATTTCCCTTGCATACTGCAGTTTTTTTTTCCTTCCCCTTCCCTCCACCCCCACCTTTTCATTTTGGAAAGACCTCATTCCTTGCCCTGCACTTTATGGTATTTTTTTGCAGACCAATGTGTCTAACACTAGTAACAAATCCATTTTTTCCAGTTCCTCCTGCACTGTATGAGGGCTGTAGCTTTGGATAGCAAGTCACACCACTGTCTCTGCTGCCTGAAACTCTCACAGTTCAGGGTGATGTCATGAGAAGACATTTATGGATCTCTGAATTGTTGTCACTCTTATTTTTCCAGACCAAGCACCACCTTGCTGTGTTATTTAGCAGGCCAGGCATTGTAACACCACAAAAGCACTCCAAAGGAGACGCTGCTGATGGCTCTAAGACTGAATGTGCTAAATGGAATACTGGGTCTCATGGCAGGGTAGCACAGGGAGCTTCCAAACCCGAGGGGCTGGCAGCATGAGGACACGGTGAAGTAATTTGTGGAACAGACATTTCATGTCTGGCACTGGATGTGGGCTCTGCTCTTCAGCAAATGCCATGACTTCCTCTTACTTTGCAACTGTAGAGACTCATCAAGGCCCAAGTCTGTATCCCATGTCAAACAGGCCAGAACTTACACATAGGCCTGACTTTTGGGTTTAGATAGTCAACAAAGCAGTGAGCAACACATTGCAAAACAGCACAGCTGGCAATCAGTTCGATAATTGGGGATTTACAGAGATAGAGGTGTTCATTAATGAGGTGAGGTGTCAGAATCATTAACTGTGCTCTTTCTTAAGGTTTTTAAAACAAAGTCCACTCTTCTTTTAAGGTAATCCTTTCCTGGAGGTGAAACTGAGGCCTTCTAGACTATGCTGATGTCAAGTATGAGATGTAGTGCTCATCACTGGACATGCCACACAGCTCTGCACTACATCTGCATTAGCACAGGAGTGACTGCATGACTTCATTAGCTATGCAGATTAATCACTGGCTCACCCTAGTAGGCTTCTACAGGGGGCTTCATAACTCACCTGTTCATAAAACAGAAAAAAAAAAAAAATTCCATTGGACACTTCTAGATGCCCCTTTTCAGAAGGAATCCACTTTTTATGGGGGTCTCCATCTGGATATGATTTGAATGCAGGGTCAATTCTCATAGTCATGTTTTTTTTTATTATTCAGGCATTGTTGTAGGTGCTGTCTAAACCCACCACAAGTCCTCAGATATGACAGAATATTGTTTCATGCAGCTCTAACTATAAAAAAATATAAGAGGAAATATAAAAAATGCTTTCTCAGAAGGAAGTGACTGTTTTACACTGTCAAAATAGCTAAGGCAATATTAACTATCCAGAAAAGCAGAAGAAGGTTCTCAGGATTTGGGACACTGAACTTTAACAACATGTTTCTGTGGGGCCTTGGGTAAGTAAATATATTTGACTGCATCTCTATCTACTAAAGAAAAATTCAACACAGCTTTTCATGAAGGACTGGGAGACTCACCTTGGGGACTTCCCTCTCAGCCTTCACACAAACAAGACAAAGACAGGGAAATAATAATAATAATAACAAAATAACAATAAAAGAATCACACCTTTTCTCTCTGGATAGAAGAGTTTACTGTTTAGTTCAAAGCATCACTATGCTGAATACCCCCAGGCAAAGTTTTCATAAATTGTGTGCCTGTGTAGAACTTCCAGTGATAGAAACAGTGCCTGAACATGTTCCAAATTGCATTGTAATTAAATTTGGATCCAGGAGTCTGGTGCTCCAGAGCACCAGTGCTCTCTGTGACACCCACCACAGCCAGTGAGCATCTACTCACTTTTTGACTTACCTGGCTGCCATTTTGCTCTCAGGTGCATTTTACCTTGGAAATAATTTGCCAGCAGCTCAGCAGTTTCAGCATGGAAGGTGTCAGAATTCTCCACTTACAATGGAGACAAAGAATCCTCAGATCATTATGAGTACAATAAGAGCCCGACTACACCACGGAGCCAGGATCATTCCAAAAGGAGAGAAGAATAAATACTTAAGAGAATACAGCATTTTGTCCTTTTTTCCTTTTCCTGTGCCCTAGCCAGCAGTTCCTAACATTCAGGAACGTCAAAAATATCCAAGTGCTTGGACACCCCAGAACCCCTGATTGATGACTGCACATTTGGAGGGAATGGCTTAGGTTTTTGGGGAGTGCTCACAATATTTGTTCATTTTTAAATTGTGGTGATTCTGTTACTATTGTTCCTGCTTTTCTAGGAAGTAAAAACAGACAAGGAAAATATGCTGGAGTAAAACCCCAGATATTTAAGAAGGAGGTAAGATAACTATATATCTCTGGTTTTTGTTTTGTTTTGTTTTGTTTGCATTCACTGACACATGAAAAAATGCAAACAAGTGTTTTCTACGGAAAAGATCTGAGAACTCAGAGGTTTAAAAAATGTTTTGATGAAAAATTTCTAAGCAGATGAAGAGGCTACACTTTTAGTAATACATTTAATACTTTCACATCTCCTTCCTAAAAAGATATTTTCTGTTCCAATCTGTATGCAGAAGTATGTGTTGGAGAATGAAACGTTACTGCATGGTATATATAAAATAAATGAAAAAGCGTGTCCATATTTAATACATATTTGAAGGCACTTCAAATGCAAATTCAGGCACCAGAGAGTGCATCTATATGGATAAACTACAAAGAGTCAAGAGACAGGCTGAAGCACTGGCACATAATCATCTATACCATTTAATTTTTATCATGCCTGTGTCACAGGTTTGGCTTGTGCTGAGTGCACTGTCCCAGCCATTCCCTGAACAGGACTCAAAGGCAGGAATGTTCCCAGGTGTCACCATGAGCCATGCCACCTGTTTCAGACTGAGCACACAGGAGGAAGAATGTTTAGAGGCCAGTGCCCACAACAAAGTAATTGATCCTGATCCTTCCTAATATCTTATTGCCACAGGGACAATAATTTTAAGTCTATCCATGCCATGAACAGAAAATAATTGTGCTTCTTCTTTGAGGGAGGAGACAATTGTCAGGAGGCAATATCAGTCCTGGTGGGAGGCTGAGATTCTACACATGTGCAGTGCCAGATGACATCAGGGTGGCCAGTCCCTAGGCTGTCACAGCTGGATGTCACCAGGAGTTCATTTCCCTCTGTCCCCGTGTGTGACCTGGCCTGACCTGACCTCACAGAGCCCCTGCACTGACTTCTTGCTGTTTCTGGTGTTTCTTCTTCCCTGTGCAGCACTGCCAATGCTCCCCAGAGCCCACCAGCAGCTGCACTTGTGCTTGCACTCCTGTGGTTGAACCACAACAATCATGCTGTACACAGTCCTCCTTCCTGATGAAGATTACTAATTTGTCCAATGAGTGTAAACCCAAATCTTTAGCAAAGCTTAACATTGGCTTATTTCAGAAGGAAATGCTGACTGATTTCAGGAGAAAGTTTCATTAAAATGAATATATTTGACTTTGTAGCCTTTTGCATTAATTCAACCAATTTGTGTTCAAATGACACTTGAAATTAAACCATAATATTTTTAAAGGACTTGTCAACAGGAGTACAAATATCAGCATTTGGTCCTGGATAGGACTCTGAACAGCCCTGTGTGCTGAGATCAGTGTTCAGGACAGGACTGATCTGTAGAATGCTCAATTAAAGAAAAAAAAAATCAAACTTAATCATAAATGAGCTTGGGAAATTTCATAGAGGCAGTTAATATTTCTACATCAGTAAAGTGGCAAATTTCAGTCTCTGTAGGGAGTCTCTAAGCCAAAACTCTCCAAAGCCTCTGAAGGAAAACCATTACAAGTCACGACCAAAGTTTAAAATTAGAATTTATATCCTAACTCCCCACTCTTCATGGACTTTCAGTCTCTGAGCCTCTGGTCAAACACTGGAACAGAATTCTCAGAGAAGTGGTCGATGTCCTTTGTCTATAAATGTGGACAGTGCCCTTAAGAACATGCTTTGAATTTTGGTGAGCCCTGAAATAGTCAATGAGGTTGATTCGTTAATTTTTGTAGGCCCCTTCCAACTGAATCTATTCTATTATTCTATTCTATTATTCTATTCTATTCTATTCTATTCTATTCTATTCTATTCTATTCTATTCTATTCTATTCTATTCTATTCTATTCTATTCTATTCTATTCTATTCTATTCTGCAATAATAACACCATCACATTTTTGTACTTTCTTAGAGTAGACCAAGAGCCTATACCTGGAGTTTTCATGAGTTCTCTTACCCTCTCTGATCCTGCTTCTCACTCCCAGCTCCAAAACCAGACCACAATTCCTTTCCGATTGTTTCTGTTGTTGTTACTGTTAACATTTATTTTCGTCAAACAATATCAAGGAATGTCTGGAAAATCAATGTTTAATAAGTTACAGTAATGTTTTCAATTTCCTGTCATCTGCTTTAATGTACATGTGTACCCTGTCATTTCTCATCACTCTCTGAATCCATCTTGTTATCAGCAAGGTATAACTTAATGTACCGCTAACTCTTTCCTAGGTGACCTTAAAGCATACACTACTGGGGATGCTCTGCAGAGGAGTCATTCTTTCTCTGCAGTGAAGGTGACAGAGAGAAATACTTGGAAGCTGCAGCAGAAAACTTCAGCAAAGACTTTTACACTTGGGTATACATTCTTAGGAAAAAAAAATATATACTGTTTAGGCAGAAGAAATTCATTATGTCTGCAATGGTGTGGTCACGTTGTACTGCAAGAGTATTTGCCTGGCAAAAATAAAGTCCTAAGGCTTAATCAGACAAGATTTCATAGCATTGTCTGAGGATCTGACCTTTAATATTCATTAGTATTACTTTGCTATACCTTTTTCTTTGCACTGATGTAACTGATTGACAGAAAAATATGAAAAAATGAGGCTGTGATAATTTACTTCAAGGTTTCCACAAGCATTGCTCTGAGATGTTGCTCTATGTGATGAAAGCTTGAGGAGGGAAACAAAAGTAGAGGGTGAAAGACTGCATTGCTGTGATGCAAGGAGAAAGAAATAAGGAGAGTAGCAGGAGGGAAAGCAAATTAAGAGGGATTTCACATGCTGAGGAGATTGATCCAGCCATCTGTAGGTATCCAAACAGTTCAGTTAGTCCTGTTTGGATATTGCATGCTGTCAATTCCCTTAGACCAGAGAGTTTGCTGTAGAGAGCCACCCAAAAATGGAACAAGTGATGTGGGGCTTCAGACCTGGAAAACAAAAGTCCTTGGCTCAAGTCTCCACCATTCAGATGTTTCACTGCAAGCTATTAAATCTCTCCAGACCCAGCAGCATGGCCTATAAAAAAGGATGGGGACACAGAAATGGGGCTGCTGGCACTCAGCACACAGTCTTGTTCTCCCAGTGATTCTGCTAGACACTTGTTACTCTTGGTCCTGTTTCCCTCCCATTCTTGTTCTTTTTTAATGGCTTTAAATATAATTGCTGGACCATGCAAATGTCTCCCTACCCAGATGTGTTAAAGTCTTAGGTCAGCCTTTTTGCACACATAAAACTCTCCAGACCCAGATTTAATGAAGACTTGGGAAATGGAAAAAGTAGAGAAGTAGTGAATCTGGGAACAAGGGCCAACCCACTCATCCCAATCCTGAAGACATCTAAAAGACTGTGAACTCCCACATAGATTTCTGCATTCAATTCATTACCAGTTGGTACTTAGAGATAACATTATGGAAGTTTTTTGTTTCTCCACTTGGCTTTAATTGCCTTCCTTATTAGGATTTATCTTTCTGATATGGCAAAATATTATTTCAATAGATGCTGTAATGTTAAGCAAAAGAAGTTGAAAATTATTTCCCATAGAACATTATTAATGAATGTTTATGAGTTTCAATGCAAGTAATTTAAAGGGCTCAGAAGATACCTTTCTTGATAGCTCAATTCAACACCATACACGTTTGGTTTAAAATAAACTAAGCTTCATGTTTGGGGTTTTCTTTCTTTTTTTCCTTTCTCTTTTTTTTT
>VWZP01008290.1:236548-292865 GCA_013396995.1 Dicaeum eximium | reverse complement strand
TTTTTTTTTTTCTTTTTTTCCTTCCTCTGGAATATATGAAACTGTTCTTCAAATGCTAACTAATCAAACCAATTTTGTATTGAAGCATGAATGCATTTTAATTCACTATTCAAACTGTTGTAGCAATGAATATTACTGCATCCCTTGCAGCGTGTTGAAAGGTAGCTTTTTGCTGCTTTAAAAAAAAAAAAAGAAAAACTTCTGCAATTTCTTTACACAGTCTGATTAAAATCCAATTAATTACAAACACAATTAAACCTTTTCACCACAGTTTGCAGGAGAGGGTTGAGGCAAGTAAAGTTGTCAATCAAAGATCCAACAGGGAGTAGTAACTTGCCATCTATGTTACTTTTAACCAGTAAAAGTGTTAAGCTAAAATACTACATTAAGAATAACATTACATGTACTGCCATATGCAAGTTTATTAGGAAATACCTCACTTCTTTGATTGTTGTTCTGCTTATCATCAGATCAATACAGTTTTGTTTATATGGCACCTTTCTTGACAAAGTCATCCCAAGGCATTTCACAACAATAAATGTACATATAATAAAAAGGCAGTTAAAAATACAATGAAAGGAAATTAAGCATTAATGTACAATCCAATCCTATTGTGAAGTCAGTGCTGCCAGTGAATAATTTGATGGCATCCAAACTTTTTAAAAATTCTTGTTTTATTGACATTTTGAAATTTTATAAACCAATAAAATGCCTAGCCATAACAAATGACAAATAGGGAATATACATCATATATATCAGAATTTCTCTCAGTCCAGACTGTCAATTGGAATAAATCAGCATTTCCTTGCTTGCTTCTATAAAGCTGCAACAAATGATGACTGGGTCCATTACATGTTGATTTAAACTTTAAAGACAGAATAAATTTCTTATCATTTGGGGGTTTGATGTTGGTACTTGTTGCAGACAGGTTACGTTTTTGTTTCTTTGCTAACATCACTGAAAACTCCCTGGAGGGTGTGTATGAAACTTCTTCTCCAAAGGGCAAAATGGTAGGTGTAAAGCTCTCTTTCTTATCCAGGATTTGAATAGATATTGTGGGATACCACTGAGTACCTCACTCTCACTCCTTCACTTCCCATGCACAGGATGAGGAAGGGTAAAGGTATGAAAACTTGTGACTGGAATTAAAGACCACTTAAAAGCAAAACCCACAACTACAAAACAAACAAACAAAAAAAAACACCAAAACAAAAACAAACAAGAAATTAATTAATCTCTTCTCATGGGCAGGCAGGGGTTTCTCCATTCCCAGGAGAGAAGGTTTCCATTACCCACAATGGTTTCCTAGGAGGACAAATAACCCTGAACATCCCCTCTCCCTCTTTTCTCTAGATTTTATTGATGAGCATAATGCCATATGAAATGAGACATCTCTTTGGCCAGCTGGGATCAGCTATCCCCAGCGTGTCACCTCCTTGGGCTCCTCCAGAGTGGTCACTGCAGAGCAGAGAAAGACACAGCAGCCCTTGATGGTGTGTGAGCACCCCTCAGCAGCAGCTGGAACACGAGCTGTGCTATAATCCAAACAACTTTTTGACCTCAAGATGTCTCAGGCTGGAATTTGGTCCACAGGCTTTGCCTCTCACTTGTTTTTACACAAAAATTTAACAGAGACCTACCCTCTTCTCTGCCCCCACACTGCTGTCTCTCATTTTTGTGCTGTTCTCAAACTCGTTACTGTGATCTGTCCTCTGACATCTCTGAGATTCTTTACTCCCTGAACTTTTCATTTTGTCCCTACTTCACCTGTCAGTCCCTTTGGAGGATAGGACCAGAGGAAAAGCAACATAACTAAATCCAGTTCAACTTACAGAAAACTAGAACTGTGTCATCTGCTCTGGGACTATCAGGAGGGGATGTAACATGCCCCAGTTCAGTGAGGAGAAGAACTTACAAGATCTGATGGCTTCAGTGCATTCTGGATGCTCTTTATACTAGTTACTGACAAGAAACTGGGGCATATTTATGCATGTGCAGCCATGCAGATAGTCTAAGTTTGAGAAAATCTGAAAATCATAGCTTAAGAACTGTTTCAAATAAAAATAATAATAAAAAAACACAAACAAACAAACAAAAAGCCACCAAAAAACCAACCAAAAAACCAAAACCAAAGCAAACCAAAACAAATAAGCAAGCACAAAAAAACACCAAACAATTTTGAATGTCTTTTTTAGCACATTCATTTACTTATCCTTGATTGAAGTGAAGTGCACCTTAGTGGTAACTCTGAATAGTTTGCCTAGTACTAAAGCTTGTAAGCACATGTTTACTTTTTTTTTTTCCCCCTAAATGATTGGCCCAGGACAGTTTTGGTCCTATCTGAAACCAACAGAAGTCAACACTGAGATTTGCTCTATCAGACTTTAGTCTTCAGCATCTGATTTAGTTCTTAAGACAATGGTAGTCAAAGGTGACAAACAAGGCAAGATTTCTCTGTCTCAGAGAGCTGTTTTAGGGTGAGGTGAAGCTTATCTTTATGAGTTTCTGGGGTTTTTTTCCCAACTGTAAAGGGAACCTATAAGACTGTAAAAGGAATCTAGTGCAACTCACTTCTACTTAGATGTTTACATTTAGTCAGTATCTTCAACCCATACTTTGTAGAGGTGGGGAGGACTCATTAGCCAAAGACAAAATGTTTTTTCATCCATACATTCCTCTGCTCCAACCCTGAGGCTCTTCCCCTCCCGCAAGCTTTTTAAACAAAAGGATGTCACTTTTCACTAGGGCTAATTCAGTTGTGAGGCAAAGAGAATGACTGGGAAGGGTGTAATAATTACAGCACAATGTGATGATCCTCTGGTGTATTCCCTGAAGAAGTATGATCTCAGAGAATTTCTGCTAGGCCCTCTTCAAGTAATTACTGTCAATTCATGCTTATCTGCCAGCTCTCTCTCCAGGTTTTCTTTTCCTTGCCTTCCTCAGTGAAGATACTGGTTCTGACAAAAGGAGCCATTTGTCAAGGAGCTGGCATGCCAGCTTTTCCCTCCCATTCTTTGCTGAAATTATGCAAAAGATTGCAGTCCATCCTGAGCCAATATGTACCTTATCAGCTAAATAATAGAGCACGTAATAATCAATGTCAAATGGACATTGCTGGTAGCAGATACAGCTATGGCACATCTTCATTTTCAACATGGGAAACCACAGAGGGCTTTCAAATAGATCACCAAGGCTGATTCAGTAATTGAGAGTTCTGTAGCTGTGACAATCCTAGAAGAGGATTTTCAAAATAGGCTCTTCTCCTCAGGGGCCATACTGGAAGGGAGGAGCCTCTTCAGGGAGTATCTCAAAGGATGAGTGTTGCCTACACGTGAAAGACCAACAGAGAGGTTTTCTTGATGACCCTGACTTCAGCTTGGCCTGGAATGGAGTGAAATTACAGTGTAAGACTTGTTTACTCTCCCAGGGTTTAGACAGGGGACCTTTGACTTACGGTTTTTGTGCAAGCCTGGTTTAGGCAATAGCAAATGAAAATCCTCTAATGACTAAATATAGGTGTATTCCTTCTCTAACCACTACATTATTTAATTTTAAATTATTGAATGGAAAATGGAATTGATTCAGATTTCCTGTAAGAGCAGCAAAAGGGATTACTCTTTAAAAGGTTTTAGTGTCTGGTACTGCAAAGAGTAAATCTACAGGAATAAGGAAAAATCATCACATGTATTCTAGTGCTTTTTACAAAATATCAAGAGTTGTATAAAACCAATTTATTTTAACCAAGATTCCCATCCTTGTTTCTTAGACTACAAAGAAAATGTGAAGCTCTTCAAGTCTCTGAAAGTCTCACAGTCTGAGATTCTGAGCATGGATTCTCTTCCCTGTAATTTCCGATTTCTGTGTGAGCACACCCTGAGAACCAAGTGATCTTCAGGGTCCCTCTGCCCCATTTTGTTAATCCTGCAGCTCTGGGGGTGCAGTGCATGAGACTGGAGGTAGGACTGGCCTATCCCACAGCTAAACCAGCTTCTCACGTGTGCCTCTGCCACTAGAGAGGGTTGCACTTTGGCAATGACGCTGTCACTGCTCAAGAGGCTGATTCTCTTTCCTAAAGTGCAATATTCACCTTCTATTGTCTGGTCAGTCTTCACCACACAGAGGAAACAAAGTCAGTCCCCTCAAATAAATACATAGTGTGGAATTTTCACCTTTTTCATGTTCTAAGTACACATTTTAGTTTCAAGGCTATCTGTGCAACAAGTGAAGGGAAAAGTAAGAAGGAAATAGGAGAATGGTAGAACTCTTTACCCTGACAATTTGAAGAGGGTGCTCTGGCTTTATCAGATGCTAGAATTTGCCCCAGGATTTGGGCTTATTATGAGCTTGATTTAGCTGTCAACAAATTGATCCAAAACAACTGTCTTCCCCATACTAGTTCCTTCAAGCCATGTAGTCTCTCTGGAGGATAGGTCCTTTTTCATTTGTGTGTTGTGATTTGCTTTTTTTTCTCCCATTCCTCTTTTTACCCCCAGCACTGTCATTAGTTCACCCAATAACTTACTTGCTACCACATTTTTTAATTTCCTAGTATTTTGGTGGCTGAAGAAATCCAGCAATGCCCTCTGAGGACTTGCACAAACATGTCACTTCTTTGCAAAACATCCCCTGATTTTGTCAGTTGCATGAGCTAATGCCAGCGAAACTCCAATGCTTTGGAAGAAAATCCAGGGGCACCTTGAGGGGGTTTATTCTTTATTTTTTTTTGTAAAGTTCAAGATGATTAATTATATGGGACTCAAGATATGTAAAAGTTATCCAAGTTTTCACCATTAATCACATAAATGAACAGAAAATAATTAGTTCGTAGTGACTTTCTGGCTTATTATAATCAGCCCAACTCAAATCGACTTAGCCCAGAGAGCCAAATATAGCAAGGAAAAAAGCTCGAGGCATTTTTTCGCTATGTGTTGCCTGTTATCACACAGTGAGGTTTCTGTTCAAATGATGTGCCTTATTAAGGCAGGCGAAACCCATTTAAACAATGTATCAGAAATGCAGACAAGCTGCAGAAAAATACATGTATAAAGGGTATATTTTTCTTGAAATTTATTGATGGATAAGCCTGCTAAAACTTTAGAAAATGTGTTTTCTAAACCACTGACATTATGTTTTTTTAGTAACACAATTGTTTGTTGTTTTTTTTTTTTTTTTTAATTTTGCAGTCATTCCTTTCTCCCCTTTTACTTCTCTTTGTAATGGACTTGAAGAATGGCAATTATTCCCTTTTATTTTACTGGCTTAAACCATGTGCTTATTAGAATAAATGTTATCATTACCCTTTTTATTTTATGATTAGTAATTTTTTATTTGATTGCCAATGCTTTTACTGTAGGCTTAAAGTCTTGAATATTACATGTGATTGAACAATAATAAAATGGAAAGACGTGGATATTATTCTTTCTTTCTTTTTCCTAATAAATACAACTTTAATTCTTAGAGATCTATTCTAAAGGTAGATACCCTACATTGTTTAAATTATTGTTTTTTCTGCCATCTATAAAATTGACATTTTCATTGTTTGCATGACATCATAAAATTACAGAAACATTGGATGGTTAGAGCTGGAAAATACCACTAAGAATATCCAGTTCAACCATTCCCCCACCACTGCCATGCTCACCGTGGTGCCACATCTACACATATTTTAAATACCTCCAGGGATGGTGTCTCCACCACTGCCCTGGGCAGACTGTGCCAGGGCTTGCCTACCCTTTTGATGAAGAAATTTTCCCTAATTTCCAATCTAAACCTCCCCTGGCACAACCTGAGGCTGTTTTCCCTTGTCCTGTCCCTGTTGCCTGGGAGCAGAGCCCGACCCCCCCGGCTGTCCCCTCCTGGCAGGGACTTGTGCAGAGCCACAAGGTCCCCCCTGAGCCTCCTTTTCTCCAGGCTGAGCCCCTCAAGATGCCCCAGCAGCTCCTGATAGGCTGTGAGGGTGCTCCAGACCCTTCCCAAGGTCTGTTCCTTTCCCTGGACACACTTCAGCCCCTCAATTGCAGCAAGGTGCCCAAAAATGAGCACAGGATTTGAAGTGGCCAGGACTGTTGATAAATGATGGAAAATGGCTCTGAGAACTTCTTCCAGTTCCCTCAGCCCACCTGAGTGGGTCCCATCTGGCCCCATAGATACACACACACACACACACACACGTTTGAGTGCAGTATCACGGCAATTCCCATTTCCCCTTGGAATACTGGGGCTCCCTTCTGCTTCCCATCCCTGTTTTCCAGTCCAGGGTGCCTGGAGAACCACAGTTCTCCTGTTACTGTGTTTACCCCCATCATCTAGTAAAGGATGGAGGAATATCAAACTGTACTAAAGTTTGTGTCCTGAAATTTAGAAACTGCGGTGTCACCAGTCTGCTGAGACACACATCCCATCAGGTGAGTTTCACAGCCAGCACACTTAAAAAAGAAAAGTGATAAACTTGTGAGTACACAGGAGGGCTGTCGGTGCCACATGTCAATAGAACTCTGATGCTGAGTCAGAAAAGATGCACAATTGGGTAAAAACTCAAACAGGACCCTAGAATTTTCTATGGCAATAATGGAGAGGCGCTGCAATAATGGAGAGGCAGATCCTTCTTCTGATAAATTATAAATTTTTGACCTGTAATTTCACACTGGTCATGCAGCAATAATTTCCCCTGTGGTGTTTTAGGGGTTTTTTTTGTTTGTTTTTGTTTGTTGTTTGTTTGTTTTTGATTCCCATACTGTGTAGAGGAGTTGTCAGTTGTTTTAGCACAGAGCTTAAAATAAAGAGCAAAGAGGCACCCAGAGACAGTGAGATGAACAGGCAGCACCTTTGCAAGTACCCAAGAAGTTTTGAAGACAGAATATTCAGTCTTCCCTATCATGAACTTGCTATTTCCATCCTAATACAGAGCTCAAATGCTTTCTTTAAAAAAATAAAATCAGCTCTCAATGCTTTTAAATCATCACTGTTAGAAAGACAAATGCCAAGTTTTACTGTGGTCATCCAGAAAATGAAAACATGCAGTTTGAATCCTTTTTGATTTGGATTTCAAAGAGTTTTTTTTCCATTTGAAAGTGTTTGATTCAGATCTCTGCACAACTTTTCTGAGGAGAACGAATGCACAAACACTGAGGAGCTGGAAATAACAACGAAGTTACTCAAGGAACTCAAGAACTCACAGCATTTGAGCTCTCACTGACTGTGTATTCCCATTTAGAAACATGTATAAGAGATCATCAAGACTTATTTGTCTGTTTTTTAAATTGTCCTCTGTTTTATTCTCTGGTAAATATGTTCCAATAATTACGGAACCATATCCCAATCAAGAATTATTTCCTAAAACAGGGAAGTGTAATCAGTTCTGAGACAGACACTCCAGTCTGAAATCAATAACTTAGTCCACTCCTCAGAATATGTTGTAACATCTCAGAAAACTTTTTAACTCTAGGTGGGGTGTCAGACTGAAAATTACAGGATTGTAATATTGTGAAGATTCTGTGCTCTGATACCAACTCATGGAAACTTTACTTCATCATTTTTCCCTTCTGCTTTTGCACTCCTGGTTTTTTGTGTATTCAGACTAAACTCCTCTTGGCAATGCCATGCTGTTATTACATTTCCACAGTCCCTTGTACAAAAGCAGCTAAAAAACAGCTGGAGCCTCTAGCCACCAACACTGTAAATAATAATAGATTCCCTTTCTCTAAACAGCAATGCACATACATCAAACAGGGTCATAACATAAAGATTTGTAATAAAATAATAATAAAAAAAAATTGAAAATACGGTTGTTAATAAAACATCTTTTCAAGTTTTCTCTTTCATTGTCCATGTGTGTGTGTGTTGGAGGATGCATGTGTGTGTGTCAGCAGCATAACAGCCAAATTATATCTTGGGTACTATATAGAAACAAGTATAATCACAGAAACCATTTATTTCTTGGCCCTTTTTTTTTTTTTTTTTAGTGAACTATCTCTAAGGACAGTCTTGCAATTGAGCATTTATTTATTATAAGTAACAAAGGGAACTTTGATTGTTCCAGCAAAGGAATACACATTGATAAGCACACAATACCACAGCTGAAAATAACAACACAAGAAAGTAGTTAAAAATTTTGGAGTTTAAGGAAGAAATTTCTACAATCTCTGTAAAATTTAATGAAGTTTAAGTAAAATTTAATGGTAGAGATTTGGGGCCTTAGAAAAAGGAAACTCTGGAATATTTAACCATATTTTCCTATTTCTCTAGAAGAACTTATTTGCTTCTGTCTTATGCAAAAGAAAAAAAAAACAAACAAAAAACTTACTGATATGAAGTCTCAGCCTACTATTTTTTGGAAGACTGAAAATATAGGAATACATATTTATATATATATATATACACACACACCTTTTTTTTTGTATGCATATATAGATATTTTCTTTTCTTCTTTTTCATATTTGTACACATGGCAGGAACTAAAGGAGCAGTGTCACCCAGCAGCATCACAAAGAGAGTCTACATTAGGCATAAGATAATCCATTTCCTTCTGGGTGAGAACACAAGAGGAAGTTTCCCTTGAGCAAAATGCTCCTATGCACCAGTTTAACAGTAATTAATTTATTTAGTCTTTCACCTCTTTGTGAGTTTTCTGTGCCTCTCTAACCTAGGAGGGTGGTAGGAAAGGATGGTCTACATCACATATAGAAGCCAGATGAGAAGGAAATATTGTGGCATGCTGTACTTTTAAGCAGCTCTATGTATGGAAATACCAATCTGTTGATTCCATCATTGTACATCCCAGCATAGCAAAAAAATTATTTCTCTTAAAATTGATGAAAATACTTACAGCTCGAAAACTTTTTTTTTTAATATTTTGATTACTCTGCATATGAGGATTCATGTCTTAAAACAGAAGAATGTTTCTGTTTCACAGAATGTTAATAGGTAATGGTTAACATCTGATAAATGTCCCCCCAGTTGTCTTTTATTATCCTTTCTAAGAATCACAGATTCAATTTTTTTTTTCCCCATGGATGTCAAATTATATGAAATGGTAGACAGCAGTGAAAAACTTTTTATTCATTCCAGCATAGTAAGATCTAAAATTTCTCATGAGAAATTATGAAAATTTTTCCCTGCCTTGATTGTTCACTTTGGGTCACAGTAGCAAAACAATTGCTTTTATCACATAAAATTTGGTGTTTGGATACAAAGGTTTTGATGTTTATTGGTTTTTTTGGTTGGTCAGATTTTTTGGTTTTATTTGGGGTTTCTTTATTGTCTTTATTCAAAAAAATGTGCCAGCTTTAAGGTGCTAATCTGTTCAGTTAATAGAAGACAAGATATTTGAGATAAGTATCAAATTTGGGAGGACATTTCTGCAACTTCAGGAACATCACTGGAAAAGGATTCAGGTGTTGATTGGGAATTATTTGCCCTCCCTCAGCAAAGCATAAGGGAAAGTAAAAGAGTACTTTTGGGAAGAAGACTTAGACACTGCAAGACAGGTATTTCTAGCAAATAAAATGCAGGTGATAAAACAGCTCCATCAGCAAAATGGAGTTGGTGGCAGGAGCCCAGTTATTTGAGGCAACGAGTTTGTGTTTAAGAGTGCTAGCAAGGTTTATCTGCAGCACTTTGTTGTGAAGGGAACAGCAGCAGTCGATGTGAAGTCATATGAAAATGTATGTGAGGATTTTTCGTGAATTTTTGGGGGCATTTGCCCAAATTTAGTCACAGCTCAAAATCTTTACTCCCGCCTTATTAGTTTACAGCTGTGATGGAAACTCGAAGTGACAGCACTGTCAACACACTGAGATGTAATGCTGCAGAGCACTGTGCTTCCAGGCCAGCAAACAAAACATCAGCTTCCAAGTGAAAAGGCATCAAAATAGGGGAAAAAAGGAACTGTATGCTGTGCATTATCACCACATAATGCTGTAAAGTAGAACAGCACATTTACTAAGGAAAGCAGGAGTGCACATGTAGGGAGATTCTGTTCATTGTAGTGCCATAATCAACAGTCTCATTTATTTATCTCTAAATTTCCATGATGATGGGATTGGCTATTGGTAGTAGCCTGCTATTAGTCTGAATGACTGATAGTTTCCACGACTGATAAAGAAGAAAGAACTTCCCTCTTTGATACACACATACATAAAACAAAGTGAGAAAATCATGAAGGAAAGACCGGGGGTGTACTTACACACAAAAGCAAGTAAGACAAGATGAAAAGGCTTTGAAATTATATTTAATGCTCTAGCAGCTCTGTTCCTGTGTCATAACTCCATTAAACTCAACAACTGAAAGGGTACAATGAAGCTTGGTCTCTTTGTTTTCTGCTGAAATTCAGATCTTTCACACCTTCCAGTGCTGTTCTCAAGCAATAGTGAGTAGAGTTTCCTGCAGAGGTGGCAGCACCTTCAGCTGCACTTCTTTTTGTGAAAACTTGGGGAGAAACTGCAAAATGAATGCACAGGTCCGTGGAACACATCACATTTCCTCCTCCCACCTTCTCCAGTCAAGTCTCCACAGCAGCATCCATCTCTAGGGTTGAAAGAGTTGGTGGGAAGGAGGGTGAGAACCAGCAAAGAAAAGACAGAATGAGCACAGCTCCTGTGATTTCGTGGTGGGCTTTAGAGCTTACACACTTCATGTGGAACATTCCATTTCACTGGAGAGTGACAGTGAGGAAAGATGTTCTTAGTGACACAAGTACATAAAGAGAAAACAGTATTTCCTCAAGATATACATGGCTCCTATAACATCTTCCCAGTGTCTCTTGACACAGGAGGGCTTGTTAGCCTGTGAGGCAAGACATAAAGTCTAGGAGTCAATCCCCTGGAAATTGGAACAAAACCTTTATAGTTCTCCATTAATTTGACAGAAGACCAAATCTACTCCCACCAAAAGCCCCAAACCTCCTTTGCTCCCACTCACACATGCAATGACACACACAGCCTTGATTGACAATATGCTATCGTCAAGTTTCCTTATTACTCCTGTTAATATGTAAGTATTTTTACTAGTCTAGGTAACTACTGTATTTTTAATAATTGTGCAATGAGGATCTTTAACAAAGACAAAGTTACTGAACTGTCTAGAGATTAAAAAAGACCCCACAGAACAACACAGAAGAGGAGAGCTCATTAAAGAGTTTAAACCTAAATGGAAGTGCTAATCTGGGTATATTAGGAGAATTACAGCCACAGAACAAATTGTCATAGAGAGCACTAAATATACCAAATCCCTGGTGTTACAGAAGCACTATTATGAACCTGCAGTCCCCTGGTGAGATGCCAGAAGGAAAAGGGGAGGACTCTGCTTCCTGCACCTTCTCCCTCAATGACATAAGGCAAGGCAATAAAACTCCTTTGTTGGCTTCATTGCATCTGCCACAATCATCTCACAGCTTGCTGTTGTCAACAAGGTGATGTCATCTCTCCCTGCCCTCCTCTTCCAGCAAATACATTAGCCAACAGTGAGTATTAATCTTTAGAGGCTTGCTGATCAGTACATTCTGAAAAACCTAACAATAGGAAAAAAAAAAGCGACCCATCATGAAAGTGAATAACTCTGCAATCCTACTGATGGTGCATTATGAAGGTTTTCTCCTAAAATTCTTTGCTCCTTCCTAGCAACAAAAGTACAAAAATTCTGCAGACCTATCTTAGTCCTACAAGAAATAGACTAGGGTTTTATTTAAAAATAAATGTTCTACTGCATGCTTTCTGAAAGAAAGCATAAACAAAAAAAAATCACCTCAGTTTTCCAAAATTGAGCCAATTCTTTCGGCTGGTACAGTCTTGATAATTTTGCAAATGTTAATAAGGCAAATGTACAAGGCCCTGCAGACCATCAACAGCCCAATTTCTACGATGTCTGGGATTATTTGCCATACTTTGTGTTCAGAAGTCTTCATGGTTTTACATGACACAAGACTTTTGGTTGTAATATGCTACACTTTTCCTGCCTCAGTGTTTTATGTTCTTTATGTAATTTTCCACATCTGACTGGTTAAACATAAAGGAAACAGCCTTAGTACTGAACTGCACTGTGAAACCAAAGTATGAAAAAGCTGAATTTCACCTCTGACCTTTCTTTGTGCTTCTTTGTTCATGGCTCCAATCAGCACTTTTATTTGAGAAATAAACGCTGTTACAAACACCACCTCTTACCTTATTCCAGAGGTCAGCTTAAACCTGGCCTACAGATCTTCATGGTAACATCCACACAGCATCAATTAGCAGAGCTAAGATATCCTTAGAGTTTGGCTGGTTCACACAAATTGAGGATATAGTTGAACAATTTTTCAAGCAAGGTATCTGCAAATTAATTTAATGAGACCCATGACTAAATAATGTCATGGAACCTTCAGCATCTTAATAAGAGCACTTAATGACTCATCAAGACTTTCTTTTCACTGTTTTACTTCAAACTTTTTAGGGGTATGCAATGCTGTTGTTCCTTATCTCACATCCCTATGTCTATAATTAAATAAACATTATTTATCATTACAGAAATTTTAAAAACCACACAAAATATAAAGCACTTCAAAAGACTTCAGGGCTTTTGCCAGTTCCATCCCTACACACTTTTCATATCATCTTCAAGGACTGATCAATATTCTAGCATGGAATTTGCCTCACTAAGGCACAAACATCCAAAAAGGTGATGTTTGAACAATCAGCCTGGGCTCTCTTCACAGAAACAGAGCCGATTTCAAAAGGAATTGAGACATTTTACACTGATCTGGAATTAGGAAGTAGACCCATCACTCTCTATTGGCTGAGGAGGAAGATTAGCCTATCACCAGCCTGGACTCAGGACTAGATTTTCAGGATGATGAGGCTTGATTGACAAATCCCATTAATTCAATTTAGAATGATTCACAAAAACATAACTGTTTTCCTTTTTTCTTCTCTCTCACATTCAACATAAGGCATGTTAGCACCTTTCAGAGCTTTAGAAGAAAATATATCTTTGACAGAAAATGCAATGCCTTTGAGCTGGTGTGCCAGAGGAACAGGGAAGTTGAGCTCAAAAACCCTGTTGATGTCCCAAGGTCTGGCAACAGCACAGTATTTGTTAGCTGATGTTAAGAAGTGGACTTCATCCCACATTAGAGAGGAGAAATAACTCTACACTCTGTGCTAAGCTGACCTGAGGGAAAATTCCTATTAGCAGGATATAAAACCAAGAAGTCTACTTGTATTATAAAAAACAGAGTAATGCAACTTGTTCCAGGGGCACTGTTTGCTCACAGAGCTTACAGGACAATGAGGCCTTATTCCTCATTGTGGCATCATTGCTGTAATGAAAGTAAGAAATAAATGCAATAAAAACACCCCGAAAGGCAGAATAACGCCTGCTTTAAAACTCATAAGATTAATAAAGCAAGGATTGATTTCAAGAAAGGAAATTAACCTGCTGAAGCAAAATACAGTAAGCTCAGACACAGAAAATGCTCCCTAAGATCCCCATGGTAGTTTTGCTTGAGTAGGGAATGTTGGGGTCAGGCTGTGATTGAATACTGCTAGTCTGTGCTGGATAGCTGGCAAGGATTAAACACAAAACAACCATCTGTGGGGAGAAGGAATGGAGAGAAAGGACAGCACTCTGGTTCCCTGGATAGTAGACTTGGATCCCCAGCAGAGAAAAAGCAGGAGATGACAGATGAAGGACAAACACATGTGAATAGCATGGGATTTGTGGCAGTGTGTGAGAGGATTGCAGACCACATTCAGTTATACAGCGCTAAAAAGGACATGCAATTGTCACTGGGCACCAAAGGTGCCATCAATCTCAAAGCCTTTCAGTACTTAGGATACCCATTTGGTGAGTCCTGAATGGTTTCTGGTGTTTTGGCAGCAGCCTCAGCCAGGACAGCAGCACCATTCTAAGGAAACCACACCTCCACGTGAGCAGAACTTCAGGAGGCTTAGCAAAGTCCATGGCAAAAAACCACTTCCTATTGCCCCCTGGACTCTGAAGATGATTCTGGTTACACTGCAGGACAGAGAGCTCACATTCCTTGTGAGGAATTCCTTGTGAAAGCCCCTTCACTGGGGTTGCTAAATGCTGCACGTAGCTCATCTCACTCCTTAGTAAGGTTTACTGGCTTAGACTCAGCATTTTATTAACATTGCTATGAGGCCTGCTGACTGGAGCAATATTGTGTTTGGATAGTTCAGCATGTGCCTGGCTCCATGAACAGGAGGGTTTCTAAATGCCTAAATCACATTAATTGTATTTTGGGTACAAATATGCTGTTTTGGATCTAGCTGTAAATAGATAGCTCAAGGTTACATGCTAAGCCAAAGCTGAGAATTGTCTTCCCCCTCTCCATGTCCAGCCCTAGGCTATACTCTGATCTGTTAGTAGGTTATGCATATTCATGTTTTCATAGCCTCAGGAACCAGGACCTTGAACAAGGCCTCAGACATAGACAAAAGTCTTCTCTTGGTGGAAGGCAGCATAAAGTGATAGAGCAGAGAGGCAGACCATATGCTACAGAGAGGATGAGGCCAAGGGAGCTCCCAGACATCTCTCAAGGACCTCCAGTGAGCTTGAAAGCTGCTCCTTCTGCAGCTCTCCTTGCCTGCAGAGATGCTGTCTGCCCTTTGAAGGGTGGATTCTCCCTCCAGCACAGCGAGCCTGGTGCCATGCAGAGAGTGTGACTTTCCTCTCTCTGAGCAGCACTTCTGTTCCATCTGTAACCTACTGGGGCTATATTCCCTCCAGGCCATAAAACTCCACATTAGGATCCTGAAAGGGCCCGACTTCCACTCAAAGCATCTCCCTTGAGCTTATGTTGAAGCACCATACAAAAAGACTAAGCTCTACAAACGTGTAGCCCCACAGTCCCAATGTAATTGGCAACCCAGTTATTTAATTGGATTTCCCTCCCTTCTCTTCTTCACAGACATTTATTCTTGCCTTTGGATTTTTCATTCTAATGTAACAACATCAAGCACAACACAGTGGCTCCATTGTCTGAGCCCCTGAGCCCCCAACACAAATTTCATTCATCAAAACATCAGCTACAGGTCCAATCCTTATAAATTACATTGAAAACCTTAATGGAGGTGTTGTTCACCTCTATTATTATTATAATAATACAATAAAAACCATGTCTGCTTTAAAAATTAAAGATATATATTCCTATCCATAGTAAAGCCTGCTTGTGTATGGGCTTTAACATGCAAATAGATGATGATTATTAATCACACCTTTACAAAATAAAGTGAAAGGGTTTCTCCTTTTCTTTCCATACATTGCTTTGGAAAAAAAAAATCCCAACTTTCATAACACCTTTTTGATTCTGAAAACTTTCCAAGCACGCATGCACAGAAACAAACAGGCCACATGCACCTTTGATAGTCAAAACTGAGTTTCCCAGTTTGATTTCTTCACCAAAAAGGAACATAAAATCCTAAATGTCATCTGCAGAGCCTGACCAGATCTTCACACAGCTTGTCAAGTCTTGGTACATAATACCCTTGCAGACAGAGTTGCCTAATTTGGACTGGGTTTGATAAATCTTTTAAAGTAGGACTGATTCTCCGCTGGATGAAGTTATGGTTGTCATGATGATGTATGATAGAAACAATACCTTCAGTGAGTTTGCACCATTCTCATTAGAGAGTTGCCAAAACCTACAGATAACAGAGCCAACTCATAAACCAGCACCACCTTTACTGTTCTGCTACTTTGGCAGCCCTCGTGTAACGCAGGGATCAGACACAACAAACACTGAAGGAGGTTGCTTTAAAACAGAATCAATCTGCTTTTCATCTTAGTCCCGCAGTTTTTCTAGCAGATTATTCACACAATTGTCCAGCATTGTCACACTGAGCATAATTCACTCATCCTAAGGACTATAAAGTGCAACGGGGGAAAATCGGCTGACAGTGATTCAGTAAGGAAACCGAAGTATGTGATACAAATGTACTTGAGGGGTATCCAGTTGATTACCTTTGTTTCCTTCACTTTCCTTTTGTTGATTGAACAGTCCAGACAGATGTTCTTTATACTCTTTTTTTCTTTTTTTTTTTCATGTAAAACCTAACCCAATCCATTCAAAATCTTGTATATTTTGTAAACCAAGTCATCATCAACAACAGTTGCATACTGCAATTCCACACAGGCAAATCCAAGCACAATAAAACAGCCACTCTTCTCCCCTGAAATAATTAGTCCTGGAGAGTCAGAAGAGAAGTGATTTTCAATCAGAAGATACCCAGGAAAAAAAAAATTACATCCACCCTTTTTGTTCCAGACAATTATTTACTATCTAAAGAAACAAAATACATACAGAGTATATTAAGAAAGTCCTTTAATTGCTTTCATTTATTTTAGGGATCAGAGGGCTTGAGAACTAGGGAATTCTGTTTTCTCTTTGATTGCTTCTGTCTCCCTAGGCCGCAGGGATGTTGCTCACAGGGAGAACCAAAGTTGTATTAAGTGCCTTGGACAACACATCCCATTTATATGCTCCAGATAGCAAAGACACAGCATCGTGATTTCTTCCCTCCAAACATCCCTATGATGTGGCTGGAGAAGAGTGCTGACTGCTGGATGTGGAAAGAGTTAACACAGATTCCTGAAGGAAATAGGTAGCTGTGTTTCTAGCACCAGAAGAGTGAAACAGTCTTTATTCTCTCTGTGACCCTGCACTGCCAGCTGCAAGCCTTTCACAGGCACAGGTTATTACATGGCACTTGAGGAATGCAATAGCTCCCCTCCATTATTCTGATGAGGTTTTTTGTATTTTCCTTTTTTTTTTTTTTTCCGAGAGCACTGTGTCTTTCCCTGGGAATAAGTCACCAGGAGGGAGCTTTTTAATCTGTCACTCAGGGACTCATATAAGCAAGTACCTGTATAACAGGGTTTGTGGGATCTGGGGAAGATTGAGTTCTTCAGTCAAGACTTGAAGGTGTGACCTCCTGATTTAGAAGACAGAGTGCTACTTCTGGAGTTTACCACTTCCACCATCCTCCCCATCTGTTTTTGTCAAGCTCAAGAATTGTGCTGCCAGTGAAAAAGGCTGCAGTTCTTAATGAAATCAGAAGTGCTGGGAATTAAATCTGTGCTTTCTGAAAGATCATCAGCACTCTGTTTTAACCCCTTTTCTTTCCTTTTTTTTTTTCTTCAGATTCCTTTTTTTCTCTCTGTTAAAAACTTTTAGACAATAGCTTTTCTTATTTTTCTCAATTTTTTCATTATTTTTGTCAATTATTTCATTATTTCATATTTACAAGTACGATCACTAGTATTCCAAGATATTTGTTTATTACTCTTCTTCATTGTAATGCCAGACAAAAGTGTGAAACAGATGAGCAGACAAACATATAGGTCAAGCAAAAGCTGAATAAACCACAGAAGACAACTATGAAGAAAAGATACAAATACTGAAATACAAATACTGAATACAAGATACAAATACTGAAAGATAAAAATTTCTGCTGGAGAAATCTGGAAAACAAATGGAAGCATAACCACCAAATTTTCAGGCGATAAATAGTGGTTTGAATCCACAGCAAAGGATACATTACTCAATTTACTTCTAGGCTTACTTCCAGCTGTGTGCTAAGATGACCCTGACTGGACAAGAGGTTCCCAACAAATCCACCCTGTACTTCCCTTCTCAATTGGGCAGGAGAGAGAAAATAAAACGAAAGGCTCATGGGTCAAGGTAAGGACAGGGAAGGGTCTCTCACCAGTTTCCAACATGGGCAAAATGGACTCAGCTTGGGGAAATTAGTTTTTTTCCAAGCAAATCAGAGTAGGATAATGGGAATAAAACCCAGTTCTTAAAACATTCCCCCTTCTTCCCCTCCTTCCCTCATTCTTAACTCACCCCAGTGGCACAGGGGGATGGGGAATGGGGCTGTGGCCAGCTCATCACAGCTGCCTCTGCCACTCCTTCCTCTACCTGTGCTGCACTCCTCATCCCTCCCCTGCTCCAGCAGGGTCCCTCCCACGGGAGACAGTCCTGCATGAACTGCTCCAGTCCTTGCCACAGGGAATCCTTCAGGAAAAGGACTTCATTCCACTGTGGGTCCCACANAAACGAAAGGCTCATGGGTCAAGGTAAGGACAGGGAAGGGTCTCTCACCAGTTTCCAACATGGGCAAAATGGACTCAGCTTGGGGAAATTAGTTTTTTTCCAAGCAAATCAGAGTAGGATAATGGGAATAAAACCCAGTTCTTAAAACATTCCCCCTTCTTCCCCTCCTTCCCTCATTCTTAACTCACCCCAGTGGCACAGGGGGATGGGGAATGGGGCTGTGGCCAGCTCATCACAGCTGCCTCTGCCACTCCTTCCTCTACCTGTGCTGCACTCCTCATCCCTCCCCTGCTCCAGCAGGGTCCCTCCCACGGGAGACAGTCCTGCATGAACTGCTCCAGTCCTTGCCACAGGGAATCCTTCAGGAAAAGGACTTCATTCCACTGTGGGTCCCACACAGGCCCAGCCAGGATCCTGCTCCCGCACAGCTTCCCACGGNGCCAGGATCCTGCTCCAGCACAGCTTCCCACGGGGTCACAGCCTCCTTTGGGCATCCCCCTGCCCCAGCCTGGGCTGCTCCAGGGGCTGTAGGTGGATCTCTGCTCCCCCGAGCCCTCCCTGGGCTGCAGGGGCACAGCTGCCTCACCATGGGCTGCTCCAGGGGCTGCTTCCAGGGGGAATCTGAGCTCCAGAGCCTGGAGCAGCTCCTGCCCCTCCTCCTGCACTGCCCTGGATATCTGCAGGGCTGCTCCTCTCACACGGTCTCAGTCCAGCTGCAGCTGCTGTTGTACAGGCTTTTCCTGCTTTCTGTTATCCCAGAGGTGTCACCACTGTCACCGAGGGGCTCGTGAGGCTCCATCCTGGATCCAGCTGGCTCTGCTGGACAAGGGGAAAGCATCCAGCAGCTTCCCACAGAAACCACCCTTCTACCACCCAACATCTTCTCATGCACAACCAATACAAGCTGAAATAAGAACATGTAAACTGGAGGCTCCAGACTTTGAAACTGGTAATATAGAGAGCCACAGCCTCAACATACATCACCTGCCACAGCAGCACACCTGTCTACAGAACCTGAGGCATTTGGCATTATTCTTCATTGAGGCAGTTAAAAATTCTTCTAAAAATGTTTGGCCTTTTGATCATCCTCTTATTTTTTACATTGTATCTTTTCATTATTTTTACATTGTGTCTTTTTTTTTCCTTTTTCTGTTTGTTTGTATGTATTTACTTTTATTTTTTGTTTGTTTTGTTTGTTTTGTTTTAATTAAGAGAATGCAGATAGTACCATGGCTGCACCCAGCACTGAGGAATGAGAGCTGTTGTCCTGTGGACAGAGCACAGGACAGATGATTAAATTTGTCTTCTTGTCTTTCCTAATTCTCCTCTATGTGGCTTCAGGCAACTGTCTTCCCTATCATTCAATTCCTCCATCTCTGAAATAATAAATGATCATGAGCATATTTGTGATATTTATTGATATTAAGATTTATTGTGAATCTGCTGTTTGGTGTTATTATTGCGTTCATTATTGTTAAGAGTATTATTATTATTATTATGCTTCTGCACTGGTGAGAACAGCTTAAAGCATATACCACTGTGCTGGGATCTACAACTTGCAGTGGAAAAACTAGCCTGAAAGATAACCTTGCCACTAACAAGGTAAAAATTAGAGCACCAAGCAACTCAATAGGCTGCCTCACTGATAACAAAGCTTTCAAATACCCTGAGCCAGATTCTGTGCTCAGCGAGATGAGTGGAAATCTGAGGGGTCCTGCTGAGGTCCACAGGACTATAGGGAAATTACTGAAAATCAGAATTTAGCCCAGTGGTACTTAAAATAAACGTGCTCACTCTGAAGGGTCTGATACGCATTGGTGCTCAGTGTGCTACACAGGGAAGGAAAAACAACAGAGACACACACATGCTAATTAAAACTGCAGATGTGACTTGGTGGTTAGATTAAATAACACCTCTGGAAAGAGGGAGAGCTGCCAGCTATAAAAGCAGAGAGCTCCTCAATTAAATTTCTCAAAGGGCTGTTGCTGATCTAATTTCTCCTAATTCCTAGAAGCAGAACCGATAGCCCTCTCTTTCTGGATGGTGTCTGTCAGTCAAATGCTGACCCACTCCCAAGTGCACTTTGACTTCTTCTCCCGACAGTTTGCCCAGCAGCTCAGGTGGATATTCAAAAAGGTTTCTTAAACACTCCTGTTTTCTCCTGCTTGGGTGAAAATAGAGCAGGCAGTGCAGATGTGGGACTGAGGCTACCAGAATAGCTCATTTTCAGCCCTTTTTTAGTTGCAGAGTGGCTATGAAAGCCTGAGTTACAGACAGGACAATAGCCATCAATGCAGATGGATAAAATGTGTCATGTCTATGTGTACTAAAGTCAGATCTTCACAGTGCTTCTAATCTCACAGGCAAAATCAGTCCTCTTTCCTCTAGACCTGGCTAGTTGGCTTGCAAGGTGTTTACAGTGCCACCAAAAACGCATGAAAATTTTCTTTTGGGTTAGGGCAGCAGCTGAGGGCTTTAAAAATTCGCATCATTCCTGAGGAAGAAAAGAAACAGCACGCCAAAAACTCTGCAAACGGGAAACCGAAAATGACATAAAGCTAAGCCTCTGAGCCTGGCTTATCGTTGCTGGAGACGATGTCTCCTGTGGCTGCTATTCCTGCAGCAGCTGCTGTGTGGCATTGCTCCCCTTCAGATGGAAAGGAAACAGTGCTCAGTGAGTCAACAGCGCTGGCTGTAGCGCTTTTCTCACAGACAGCCCTATTCCCTGCCCTCATAACAAACTGTTCTAATTGTTATGTTGACTATTATGGCTAAAATTGCAATTCTCTGCTGTTTAGTTTTTGTTGTTTTGGTTTTTTTTTTTTTCCCCCCAGTATATTTCTACAAAGCGATGGGGAGGGGGAAAAAGTGCCTTTTACAAATTATTTTTTAAGTGGGGGGGAAAAAAAAAAAAGAAATGCCTTGAAAAATAATCTGCTGGCTATAACATCTATTATGAAATATATTTCAATTAAAAGGCTACATAATTTATATGCATAAGCTTTTCTTCTGTCAAGTTTATATTTTTGTTGTCTTGTCATAATGCCCTGAAGTAACTACTTTTGAATTTTAAACTTTAGCATTTATCTTAGCAATCATGCTGTGAAGATAAATATCCCTTGAGGAAGATACACAATTGGATCTTGTATACTAGTAAGTTAGGCTTTGTACCAGTTATTACTGCACTAGGAAGCATGGGGGTTCAATAACAACCATTAGCATTTAGAGATACTCTGTTTATGTTCAGTGTATTGTACATGCACCAGTTAATTACAGCCATGCAATGGTTGTGATCCAGAAGCTCAGCTCTGGGATCCTTGGAAAACATTTGGGTGGCATAAAAGGGTCGTAAATGAGTTTAAAATGTTCATTAAAATTCTCCCTGGTGCTAAACTTTCTGTAGGGGTCTTTTTCTTAGTTCTCTTCTAGCACAGGGGATATGGAAGGAACACAGCTGAGAAGTCCTATGGTAAAACAATTCTTTAGAGCAACAGCAGCAGCTCCTGAAATGGAAGGCATACTTCACCTCCTCACCAGTTTAAACAGTTCCTGAACCCCTTTGCATGGTCAGTGTGAGCCAAAAGGGTTCACTGGAAAATCATCCTCCTTTTTTTTTTCTTTTTTTTTTTTTTTTAATGTGAACAGGATACTTTTCAGCTGGCTCGGTACTTTGATCAGATTTACTCAGTGGCCATGTAGAGATGCTTGGGGCCAGCACAACGAGGACACAGACCAAGAAAATGTCTTGGGACAACAGAAAGGTGAGGACAGTCACCCACCTTAGTTTCAGGATGGTGATTATGTCAGGGGTCTAACTTTTTAGGTAAGAACCTGGTCACATTTAAGCTGATCTAAGGCTGCACTGTTATGGAAGCACACAGCTAACCTCTGTGACACAGTACCAGAACTCAAATGGCCTTGTGGTTAGCCAGACCTTACTGAAAAATCCAGGGGAAAAAAGGCTTAGAAAATGTGCTACTACTGACATGGGGAGGAGGTATTAATGGGGAGGAGAGTTGGGAGCAGAGTAAAATATGTGTTTGTGCGTTCCTGATACATGCAAAGGTGTGGAATAGCTGAAACTGATGGTGAAACTGCTTCTGTAGGCTTGCTCTAGACTGGCCTTTGAGGGAGTCTTTCACTTTGCTGACCACTGAAAAAATAAATTACCATTAGACCACCAAAATAAACATTAAATTAGTTTTTAAATAAAAATTAGAAGCAGTAAGGGCCTCTGAGTCAATGCACAGCGTCCTAGAAATAAATCTGATTTCCCAGCCATGACTTATATCATTCTCTGAAAGAGACTCTCTGCTGAGAGTGGTCCTGAAGCTTCTTTGACTTACATAGGAACACTCTGTCCCCCTTATCTGAACAGAGCCTATGATCAGTGAGAAGGTGGCCACTCAAGAGGCGAGCAGGTGAGCCCCACCTGGCCCCAGCCTCTCCCTGCTGGCTGCTCTGCTCCCACTGTGCCTGCCAGGAGTCACTGTGGTGTTATTCATCTCCACATCCAGGACTTGCTTTCAGGCATAGTCTTATTGATTTCAGTGCTGGCTCTACTGCTTGTTTTGTAACCTGAACAACTCATACTCTTCTCTGCCAAGTTGCATGAAAGCCAAGCAGGTATCAGGACCCCATAACATTTCAGAGAGTGTTACAACCTTTGTCCTGTGCTGTTATTGCCTTTAGGCTTCATAAGAGGTGAGGATCCAGATTTATGATTCTTATGATTGCCAATATAAGTCCAAGAGCCTTTCTTTTTTTCTTTTCTTTTTTTTTTTTTTTTTTTTTTTTATTTTTTTATTTTGATCTTGGTTCCTGACTTCCTACAGAAACAAAATGTTTGTGATCATGATAATTCTGCCTGATTCTAAGTCCCTTTTCCCTGCCGAAATTTTGGAGCCACTTTCAACTAACTAGGGAAGATGCAAATTTATATTTAAATTCTAAAGCATTTTTAGGGAAACTGGGGATCTGTTCCCAGAACAGCCTATCCACTAAAGGGTGTTCTGCCAGGAAGGATGACTGATCAGTTGTTATCAGGTGTTACAGCCCAGCAGTTACCAAACAAATAGCTCTGGACCCATTTCTAATTACATTGATCTTGCACTATCTTGTAGACTTCAGGGGTATATGTTGGCAAGAATGTTCTGGGACAGGATGGGGCCTTAGTTGCTGCAAAACAGGTTTCTGTAGTTTTGTTTCTAATGGATGTTAGATTTATTTCCTCTCTTATCCCTGCTGACTGCTGTCCTGAATGTGACAATCTTGTTTTTCTATAACAAATCTAGAGATACTGCCCCAGTCAGCTGTTTAATGCACAGGGAGCAACTGTCTGTCCTCAGCATTTGATACATTCTTTTCCTCTCTCCATGAAAGCCTGAGAAAACAGGAAAAAAAAAAAAAACAAAAAAAAAACCAAAAAACACAAACAAACAAAAACAAAAACAAAAACAAAACCCAAAAAACCAAACCCTTAAGACTTGCCAGAAGTGTGGCTCATCTCCCTCCCTGGCTTGGATAAGCTGGTGGGTAGCAGTATTATGCACTAAGACTGTGCTTTGCAACTGACCAACTGCTCAACTCAGATTATTCAGAGGAAATTTCCTGAAACCCTACAGGCAAAAATACCCTGCCAGTGTACTACACACACACATATATCCGGGTGCAGAAGGTTTGACTTCCCTTTTCTGAAGGTAAATGCTGCCCTGATCAATTTAGATTGAGAGTTTGGGCAGTCTTACTTCCAGATCTTGCCAGCTATTTTTATTTACAAGCATTAATAACAGTTCTTAAGGAAATTCCCTAAAGTACAGTTCTTTTAGAGCTTTTCTCTTCCAGACCAGTTTTAGTTCTATGTCTCTCACTGTGACATCCCCCAAAGAGCCTGGACTGACGTTTGTGATCACTGCTACCATCTATTTAGCTTTACAGTCTTTAACCATCCTGGGGCTAAACTTCAGGCCAGTTCTGTGGCACCTCATCACCAGATAATTCCTCTGGTTATGATTCACAGAGCAGATTCTCCCTCCTCCCAGGACTGTAGGGCACATACACATTGCACTACCACCCCACTCTTCCCTATCAGGAGAATTGTCAGTCCCTGGATGCATTCATGGGCTGGAGAAGGAAATAAAACTAAAAAAAAAACAACCAAAAAACCCCCACCAGAACCAAATCAAACCAAACCAAAAATATAACTTTTTTTTCTTAATTTTTAATAGACTAATATGTAGGGTAAATCAAATTAATTCTACTCAACTCAAAGCAGCTATCCTGATACTCACTGGATGGGGATTCATTTTATAATTTCTAGCAGTACAAGCAGCCGTGCTTCAGTTTTATCTGCAGCTTTTACAGAACACCAGTATTTTAAGCATGCAACAAAACAGCTAACCACAGTGTAGCCATTGCTTCCTTGTAGCTGGTTGCTTATTTTAGACAGGAAGAAATCTGTTCTTTTCAAAATATAATGGAAAAGATTACTAGCCACCAAATATATAGCAACTGGAGGTGTCAGTTTAAATGCAAGACACACATCAAAATACAAACATTTTTAACAAGTTCTAGTGCAGAACCAAGAAAAAAAAATGAATTAGCAATGCACTTGTTCTATTCATGTTCTGTGCTTACATGTATTTTTATATTTTAAGTATATTAAAAGAAAATAAAAATCTGATGAATGCATAAAAAGAAAAGAATTCATTTTGCAATTGTGACTTAATCGGCTCCAAATCTCTGCAGGTTGTGGGGCACTCCACTGAGCTGATGTCATGTTGAAGAAACAGCTTAAAATGACTCACACTCCCTGGTTTCTGGGTAGATTAGGTATTTGAGGGGAGAGTGAGAAAAGGGGGGGTGTTTGGGACCTTTTTTGTCATTCTTTTCCCAAAACACAGAAAGGAATAGCTTCAAATGCTGCAAGCATCCTGTTTGAAAAGGTGACTTCAGAGTGCAGGACTACCTGGATTGATTTTCCCAGACATGGAAGTGGCACTAGGTGGGCTGCGTGATCTCCAGACAGCTGTGCTCTTTCTTTGTGAAACGCTTTGAGATTTACGATTTCCAGCCACTGGTGCAAAGGAAAAAGACTTAGCAAAATTAAGAGAGAGAGAAATAAGTTTTCTATAGGATTTTTAAAGCAATCTGAACAATTATATTTGCAGGGATATTATTCTCCCTTTAGATTTATCATATGATGCAAAAATTCTACAGAAGAATTTTTAAGAATTTTTAATTTTTAAGAATAAAGAATTTAATCCTTTATTAAATTAAGGGGCTATTTAGAGTAATTTCTATAGAATCCAATTTAATTTCTATAAACCCCTATAGGTTTCAATCCTTTTCTATTCTGTAGGATTTCTCCATAGGGACAGTTATTAGCGGCTGCAGGATTTGATTCACAGCAAAGTTGTTTTGTAGAAAGGAAAAATGGCTTCACTAGGAAAGATTTTAATGTAAAGCAGTGTCTGCTTTTGAAGGTAACAGCCCTAGGCTGCTCCTTTGGCCAAACTAGGGCTGCACATACCCACAGTGGTGAAATAAAACTATATAGGGGTGCACTGAACTTTGCCCGAGTGACATTTGGAGGATTCAGTCCTGAGACATTTACCCTTTGTTTTTCACTCCCCCCTTTTTTGGGGTGTTTTTGAGGCAGACTCGCACAGCCATCAGCTGAATGGGAAGTCTGACTGCTTGTAGTGAGTAACTCGGGTATAAAAGCAAGTTCTTTTAAGGAGGAAATGGCTCCTTAATCTGCCATTCGGTGGAAGCCGGCAGTTTCTCAGCACCAAGTGGCATCCTGTAGATCTACCTGTGATCGTGCAGCTCCCATTGCCCTCCCCATTGCCTGACTGCTTGCCAACAATTTGGGGCTACATTTTATGAGGCAACAACACACATGGGCTCTGCCAGAGCCGGCTCGGAGCAGCACGAAGAGGAGAAGCAACTCAGCCAGCCCTGACGGCTCCTCCAGCCCAGCTCAAATGACGAACTGGGTAGGAAAATCAGATCCGCAGACTCTCTTAAGCACTGAATCGCACCCTTGCGCCTAAAGTACTTTGCAAACACATGTTCCCAGTTGCCTTTCCAGCACACGGTGGCCCTTTGCATCAGCAGCAAGGGGAAGGAGCGCAGACCCAGGGTTTCATTGTGCCAGCAGCCCGCAGCACGGCGACCGTGCGAGCCGTGCACACCTTAAGTTTTAGCGGTTGCCATGGCGATGAAAGGAGGCATTACAAAATGCACAAGCTGTTGAACATGTTGCAGGAGCCGAGAGGAAGGGCTAAGAATAAACTTTGGGCTAATTCTCCGTAACGGCGCGCTCCAAGCAGCCGCCGCTCGGCCAGCCGCACATCCCCGCATCACATCCCAGGAAAGCAGCTCCTTAATGCCAGGCAGATTGGAGCAGGAGGGAGCCTCCCCGCCGGGCACTCACGGGTCCTGGTACCCGGCACAGCGGCTGCAAATGGCATGTTCTAAAGAAAGAAAGGGCTAATTTTGTTATGATGATTATTATTACTATTTAATTCCTCATTTCCATGGGGCTGACGGATAGGATTGCGCCAGCTGCCGGCGTACGGATAAGCCTTTATAACTTTAATAGTGACTGCAACAGTCCCCTCATGACGAAGGCTGTAGTGACGAGCTGGAACAATAGGAAAGGTGCCCCTGCAGCTGAGGCAGGAGCAGGAGTTTTGAAGGGGAAGGAAGATGAATCTCACCCTTCACCGTTTCTGTAGCTGTGTGTGCTCACTCCCAGAAACACAGAACAGAATCACAGAATGTACTGAGTGGGAAGGGACTCAAAATAACCACTGAGTCCAGCCCCTGTGTCTCTGCATGCCAAAGAGGAAACATGTCAGGGGGCCTGGCCCATAACACTGGGGCAAAGAAACCTCCAGGGTGTTTTTCAGACAGGGTATTCCTGCCTCCCAAAACATCCTGACACAAAGACCACACAGGATCACATAGAGCAAGCAGGTAAATGCTCTGTGTGCTTCTTGTAGAAAGCTGTCTGGGAAGGCAGTTTTTAATTTCTCATACACCTCAGACCTGTGCATCCACACTCGCCGATCTGAGGCAGAGTGCTTTAGCAAAGTCTTTTTCCTGCCTGACAAAAACCCACTAGATGGCAACATCCCTCATCCCCTCGCCAGCAGCGCCAGAGCCGGATCCTTCCTGGCGCAGGGGGCTGAGTGCGCTGGGGGATTGCAGAAAAGACACAGAGATCTTGGATGTTATTGTGTGCTGAGATTGCCAAAGTGCAAACAGAAACAGATCAGCAGAAAATTCATTGCCAAACTCATCCTATCTTTAAATAGAAATTTAACCATCAATGGCAAAGTGTGTGTTACCTGTGTCAGTTTACAACACAGAGTTACTTCTGAGCACCTGTGCAGATTTCAGGCCCTGGGACTCAAACAACCCTGTTCATTAAGGGTATAAAAACTACAAACCCCAACAAAATCTGAGCAACAAACTTCTTGCCCTCTGCTATCACAGGCTTTCCCTACTGCCTTGTCTTTTTCTCAAGTATTATCTTAAACTAATTTTGATTGCAAGCTTTTAATGTAAATATCTGTTTATATTCTGTCCATCACATTTTGAGCATAACTTACAAGATTAATAGGAAATTTTTCAGGCTCCTTTGTGCACAGGGCCCCACATATGCATTTGAGTTCTTAGGCCTAGTCCTTCTCTGTACAAGTTCTTGGAGGCACTAGAAAAGCACCCAAAACCATACAGGGAAAATAAACGTTCTGCAGGAGCAGCAGATACAAGAAAGTATAGGATGGAGCTTAGAGGAAGGATGAAAACATGGATATATATTTCCACAGAGGGTTATGGTGATCCAATATTAAAGGGGAGAGTAGGATAATTTCACCATCTGATGTGATGGCTTATCATGAAGTAGAAAAAGTCAAGTCTTGAGTCTCCCACGTAGGTTAGTATGTGCCACATTTCTCAGAGATATAACCCCAGCCCTGCCACAGGATCTGGTAATGATGGCCTGGGTGATGGGTCACCTGTGATTTGACGCTGAGAACAAAGCACTCAACCCCATGGAACCCCCTTGACAAACTGATAACCTTTAATCTTCAGGTTTTACCCACTCTCTTACTTCCAAAGGCAGGGTGGATGCATCTCTCATAAGAAAATTTGCCTATCATCATGTGTTAAATTTGGGTTGCATGTTTGTTCTCCCTTTTCCCAATACAGACTGGTTTTGATATTACTGTTATAGAACCTTCCTCCAATTTGTTTCCTGCTGCATGAGCACATGAGATTCAACCCAAACTCAGCTTTTTAAAAGGATGAAAAAGGGGGCTCTGGGAAGGAGTGCCACAACCTTCTCCACAGAAATTCAGGCTAGGAATGAGAAAGCCATGAAAATCTATGAGATTTAACACGTTGGCTTTTGTCTTTAAGCAAGGTCCTGCTAGAAATGTCCCCTACCTACCCCCCCAAAACAGAAGGGAAAGGGAAGAGTGAGATGAAGTTCATTAAACATGGTTAACTAGAGTCTGACTGGCACAGAAACATTAGTAGCTAGATTGTCTGGAGCACTGCAGTGAAAGGGAGACCATCTACACGACAGATAAAACCCAGAGGAAATATCTGCAGGGCAACAAATACTGGAACTGTGCTTTTGTAATGGTTAAAGCTAATGCAATAAGAAGGCCCTCAGCTTCAGTAACTCATCTGTAACCCTCTGGTGTGGCTGGCTGCAGCTCTTACAAGGAGCAAGAGACTGGTGATGTCTTATCTCGTGCTGACCACTCCCGTCTTTAATCAGCTCATGAAATCTGTGCCATGGCAAATCATAGACCTGCAGGAGCTCAGGACACTTTGGCAATGGATTCAGATAGTTTCCCCCAAGCTATTTAAGAATGGTCACTAAGGGCATGTGTGCACTGAATGGTGAGGGAAATTAACACTGCCACATATTGGTTATCCACACCTATGCCTGAAACGAACATGTTTCCAATTAAAAGTGAAAGAGACAATTGTTGAAGTCACTTTGGCAGTGAGAACTCTCCAGCTGCCTCTAGATTCCTGAATAAGTGAAATGTTTGACACAGAAGCATATGTTTTTGGCAACATTGTTTAATCCATGTTTTAAAGGGAAAATTGAAATTCTACAAGGTGTGAAAAAAAAAAAAATATCACTGGAACATTTTCTGTTTGGAGTGACAGAGACCGTGTCACCCTTCTATTCCTGCTCTCTGTAGACTTTCATTTTGCAAGAGCTGCCTTACAAATGAACAGAGAGGGAACATGCTGGGTAGGCACATAGCAGGAGAAAGCAAAGGTAGCAGCAGACTCCCAAAACAGTCACACTCTGCAAGATACTGAAAAAGGGCCTTGGAAGTAGAAATGCAACCTGAGTTATAAAATCAGTGAAATCTCCTACAAGATAACGGCACATGTTTAAAAATTTGGTCTTTCTATTTGCTGTTAAAGCTGAAGAGGTGGGATGCAGATGGGGAAACACAACCTATAAATGTAATCTGGTGACGAGTTACAGTTTACAGGCATCCCACAGCTCTGCCTCCCAGCCCAGCACCCAGCCCAGTCTGTCTCCCGCTTCAGCAAGAATCCAGAAACTTGGACAGGCCAGCCTGAGTCACTTAGCACTGCCTACTGCCACAAGCACACAGCTCTGACTGGAAAAGGACACAGAACACTGTGGCTGCCTGTGCCTTTAGTGCACTTCCACAGGGTTTGGTTCTAGAAACCAGTACTCTACTAAATTCCTTTACAAAGTGTGCTCTTCATGTGCTGAAATGTAAGCATTTTTCCACATATCAAATATAACACTATTAAATAATTTTAATCTTGTGCCACAAAAAACCTCCCAAAACAAAACCAAACCACACCAAACTACTTTTTTCAAGTAGCAGACAATAATAAAATAAAAAAGTAAAAGCAAACCAATGCCAAAAGAACACCAAAACTGTAAAAACTTAGCACATATCACATGCTTCTGCCAAGGCCTCCTTAAAAAGAAGCATTTATTTCTCTTCTGTGCTTTCTGTTTCTTATCCAGTCTTTGCCCCATTATAATGTGTTTTCCTTCATATTCCATGACAGCTTAGTTTCCTTAACAGCTTTTTGTAAGAGAATTTCTCAAAAGCTTCTTGAAAGTCCTAATAGATTATGTCAGCCAGTTCTCCTTTATCCAATATTTATTTGACACTTTCAAAGAATTCTAGTAAATTAAAGAAGCTTGATTTTCCTTTACACAACACACATTTCTTTGTCTGTTACATGTCATGCTTATCTAGGATTTTTTTATAATCCTACTTTTAATTATCATTGCAGTCCATTTGCTGAAGTAAGACTCACTGGTGTGTAATTCCCAGGATCATCCCTAATGTCTTTTTAAAAGACAGATAAGACATCTTCAGCGGATGATGTTAATGAGAGATTGTTTCATTTCTCTACAGCTCAACCACTTCATCCTTAGGTTTCCTCAACATCTGGTCCAGGTGGCTTGTTACCCAGGTTGGAATCTAGCCAGGACAGAGGGGTTAACACCTCTACCCATGAGAAAAGTGCTCTGAAATCTTTAATGGCCAAATGCATCAAGAGCATCAACCCCTGTGTATCTGTTGATATTCAGCTTTTCCAGGAGCACGGTACCCCATGCTGGGAAAATATCATGGCTGTCACCTGTGGACTCACAGGGCAGAATTTTCTTGCAGTTTTATAGACTGCAAAACTGATAGAAGCATTTCAGCCATTTGTATACAAATATGCAGCAATTAGAGTGAATGAATGAAGCCCATTCCATGATTCCACTGAGCACTATAGTATCATGTAATCAGTTTATTCTACCTGCAACATAAAATTCTACTTAGTTACACAAGAGTGCATTTTATCAATTATTGATTTATGAACATCTAAGGCTTTCTTCAGTCACCATTTATGCTCTTGATTTTATCATCTCTGCTGTACTGAGAGTAGTGGCATCCAGTGGCATAGTCTATACTACTTAAAATTCCACATACTTCAGTAGATTACCCCATTAACCATTATGTTTTCCAGGCTGTATAGATTAAAGTAATTAAACTTGTCCTCAAAGACCTAGCTTCTTGATTATGGGATCATTCTACCGCCTGCAGCACATTTGAGGTGATTTGCAGTAATATTGTCTTTGGGAATTTAGTGACCATATTACGCTGACAGTAGTGAGAGCTGGTGGCCTTCTAAAAATCCAGATTTCATCTGTGCCCCTTAAAAAATATCTCACAGAGGCATGCTGGGGCAAGGCAGCAGTGTTATGGGTGGTTGGATGGCTTTGGGAGACAGGAACTGGCCTGTGTACTCCCCTAAACCACCATTTGCTGTTTTGGGCTGTAATGAACTTGCAACTGTGTTCTGGTTGGAAGTGACTGAAAGAGGTTTACAGGAGACTGTACATTGGCCCACATGAAATGAGAGCATCAGCAGAAAGAACAGGTGCCCATATCATACTTAAACCAAAGTATCCCACTCAATTCTCAGGATAATAACTTCAGCATCAAGGCCAAGGATAAAATGAGAATGGTGGCTTAAACTGCTTTTCCTCCTGTAGAGGTGTCCCTTTAGGTCAAACGAATGTGTGTTGGTCTGAAAACCTGAGAAAAGCTGCATGTTTTCTGACTATGCTTTATCTTTTCCATGGATAAAAGGGAGATTTGAGAATGTCAATCCTGCATCTTTCACTGGCATGAAATTTTCTAAAAAATGTGTAAAGGAGGCAAAAAAAAAAAAAAATGATGCTTGCAGACAGGCTGCTGATACATTGTGCAGAAATTTTCAAGACCATTCCCTTTAGAAATAATTCATCTTGTGTGTCATATATTTTTCTCTTTTTCTCTGTACTTTTTCCTCCTTACAAAGGACTGGAAAACAGGATCCTCAATGCTTAAGAGTTAATCTGCTTTTGCTACCCATTCCTCACCTGCAGTCAATATTCCCCCTCTGTGACAACCATAGCTATGAATTTATTTATTCAGCAGCAGTGCCCAGGGGCCCCAGTAGGGATCAGCATTTCATTTATAATATGCAGGAAAACATAGCAGAGTCCCATGTGACCTTTTTTCATATTAAACAAAGGATGAAAGGATATAAGTGGTTCTTCCCATTTTACTGATGGAGAACTGAAACGCAAACAGATTAAAAGGTAGATGCAGAAAAGGATTTAGACAATGTACTGACTGCCACTTAGCCTGCATCCCATATACTCATTACTCTGACTCTTGGCCATCTGCTGTTGGAATGATCTCTATATTTCATGGATTCTTAGGTTTTTGACTAAATTTCCCCAGGGATATGTATTTCTGCCATAATACAACATGAATCTGGAGCTGCCCAATGTCTATTTCAATCCAAAATTCCCAGTGGGATTCAAAAACTAGATTTTCATTGCTTGGCTCGTCAGTGTTCTTGCTGGATTGAGCTTCTCATAAAACAGAGACTGTAGAACTCTTGTACATAAGAACCTAAGAGAAACCAGGAACGTGGATGACTAAATCATGGTGGTGCATGGTTTTCTGTTCTTATTTTTGGTTTGGTTTTGGTTTTGTTTTTTTGTTTTTTTTCTGTTTTTCTGTTGATTGTTTTGGGGTTTTTTTCCCCAGATTTTGTATTAAATCTAGAATCTGGATGTAGGCTTGTGTCCTTTGCAGTTTAAATGCAAAGTGCAAAGGAATGATGCTTAGTGTAGAGCTGTCCAGGTAAGATACGAGGAATAAACATGGAGGGTGTTTGGTGGCAATCCTGAATTTAGCTGTTGAACACAATTCCCAGAGTCCAAAGGCCTGGTTTTATTTTATTTATGTCTCTTATTGGGACCTATTTATATTTTATTTAAGACTGCTGATCCGATATTGTGGTCTAAGCTTATCTGAAACAAGACACAGGTGTTTTGACTACTACAATTAATTCATAAGTAAAACCATTGGAAATTAATGCTATCAGGTAAATTCTGCCTGATTGAGGTAGAAGTTCCTGGAAAGGACATTACAAGGAGCTGAGTCCCATGGTCGTATCTCATTTAGTTTTCCTAGGGTTTTTTTCCTATATAGCTGGGTTTGCAAATCTTGCCAGCTTTAGAAATTTCCTGGATTTTTACTCTGACCCTGGCTACAACTCTGATTGTCTTGTCTTGCTGTCCAGCATTCACAAAGGGGCACAGATAAAACAATATTTCTCAGAAATTCTGCAATCCATGCCAGTGAGGAATATTTCAGTCTAGTGTGAGGTGTATCTTTAATTTCTGTGTTCCTCTTCTGTGTTCAGGAATGATTCCAGGTATCAGAGTTCATATACAATGAAAGTGTCTCTATGGTCAATTCAGGGAAAAATTATTCTTTCTCAGAATTTCTGAGGCTATTCAAGACCGTTTAAGTACTAAGGACACTGCCAGACAGAAGCTTAGTTGTTATTATCTGTTCCCAGAAGTTAACATAATTTAACATTATGGAGACAAGCCATTTTGTGCCACTTGTCTTCAGTGCTGGAAAAAAAGCTCCAATACAAATAATAAAAATATATATGCTATTGACTAATGAGTCAGATTAGGAGTGAGACTTTTATTATCCTCTATTTCTAGAAGTTCTTGCTTTTTTGCATAGCTGTGCATTGTAATGAAGAGCAAGATTTATATTGTTTTCTTGTATAAAGAATACCAGTCTCTGAGCTACAGTAAATTTGCATGCTTTCACTGAAATCCACAGGACCGTGATTAAATTTGAACTACCGATTAAATCTTTTGTTCAGTTATCACCCAGGTTCTCAGTGCTTTGCAAGATCAACCTGCATGGATCTAATCCAATTATCTTTGCCAAAGGAAGGTTGACTTTGACTACACCAGGATGAGTAACTGTGTGTCATGATTTCAGAGCCACTGTAATGAAACCCCCCCGTTCTGCAGTTATGCTGGGAACTTTCAAACACACATTTGACTAACATTTCGCTCTTGAGAGGCGTCAGAGTGATTCTCCTGAAGGTTGAAGTGTTTCATCTCACCCCACAGCAGAAAAGGAGCAGGTAGCTGCATCCCACCCATTCTCTAAGCTATCCCAAACTGGCAGCCTCAGCTCCTGGGACTCAGGGATTTGTAGTGACAGCATTTCGTATTCCTTGAAAGAAAACCTCTCCCAGGTGGGTCAGGGAAAAATGGCTCGGAGAACGGCCCATCAGCAAATCTGTGCAATACATAAGCTGATTTTCTGCTTTCACTCCTTTATTATTTTTGTCCCACCCCTTTTCCTCTCTCCTATGAGAGAGAGCTTTAGTCTTCTGTTTAATAACAGTCTGGGTTAGCCAGAAAAGGTAATTTATTTTACAAACCTTCTGTGATTTGGTCACCAAAATGCAGCTAAGTCAACATCCTAAAAAATCTAGTGTGAGTATGAGTTCTTGGGGAGCTAATAGGAATGTGCACTTTGGTTCTTCTTCCCCACCTTGGAAAGTAGAGTTAGCATCAGAAAGATAAGCTGAATTTTATAGGTTTGCTGTGTTTTTCTCTTTGTCGCCTTTCTTTGTCTTTTCTCCCTCTCCTGTTTCATACATTTGCCTTGCTTTCCCTGAAAACAAGTTAATTAGCAACAACAGCAATCCTGGCCATTCTCAGTTAAGTTGTTTAAGGATGTTTTTTACTGTTCTGTTCCAAATAGCATTTATTACTGTCTTTAACACAGTGTTTTAGTGTGTTAAAGCACACTATTCTCTCTAAAGGTTTTTTTTTTTTTTTTATACAGCTAAAGGGGTAATAAAGGATACAGTTTAAGCCTCACTTAATAGTTTAAAATTCCACCTTTCTTTTCATTCATTCCCAAATGATTAAGCAGATTAACTCACTGGTGATGGACTGGGAGAAGCAGTGACACTAAACATTGTTCAGTGAAAAAATCAGGGAGTTCTGCTAGAGCAGGAACCAGACTGAGGGTCTTTTCCTGGGATTTGCTATTCCCAGAGACTGCACTTATCTGTAAGATAAAGAATTGTGGAAAAAAAACAAAAACAAAACCAAAAAAAACTCAGAAACAAATACCACAAAAGAAACAAAAATAAAGGAAAACTGAAGGTGTTTTAGAATGTGTTTTAAACTTCCCTAATCCATTTATTTTTCCCAAAAATTTCTACTGCCTTCTGCCAGAAGAAGATCAGCAAACATTCAAGCTGAGGACAGCTTCAATCCTGAAATCCCATCCACATAAATGGGAGAAATTGAATGCATTGCACAAATACTCATGGCACAACCCACCTGAGACATACCTGTGTGGGACAACGCCTGTCCTTAGAATTATGGCTCCAAACTTTTCTTGAACTGTAACCAAAATATTAGGACTTGGCATGATCCAAGTAGAGGCATATAAATGCTGAACTGCATTTATACATACCAAATTTTACATTTTGGGTGGAGGAAACAAAGCTTGCCATTTCCAGAATAGGTATCACTTATGGTCTTTTGACAAATGTTTCGCTCACACTAACACAGGTGCAGCAGCAACTCAGTAGTGCATATATCTAACAATGGAAAGCTTTACTGCACTTCAATCCCATGCTTTCAATTTGTGGCCAGGCAGCTGAACACATCTTCAATGATCCTTAGATTCCTTTTTAACTCTGTGAGGTGGAATCCATCACTTCCCAACATTTTGAAGTGTGAGAATTTGAAAGGTTTATTCTGATCATTAATCAGCCCCTCCAATTAAGCACAATTACACCCTATAATGATAGTTATAATTATTGATTGATTAATCTTTCAACTATTAATTAAGAATCTTAATTAAAGGAGTTTTTTCATGTTATTTAAACTGAAACATGACTAATTATTTTATAATTTACCCAGTATGTGCAAAAATTGCATTAGTTGTGTTGTGTTTTCTCTGTTTCGCTGTTGCATTGAAAAAGCTGGATTTAGATTTTCAAAAGGAGCTATGTCTCCATCCTTGCATGCCCAACTTGTGGACATCTTTGTCCATCCAGGTTTGCAGAAAGGGCTGAATCTAAAATGACTTTTACAACAGGAGATGCAAAGGGATCTCATGAGATTAAATAGTTAATTTGAAAATCTTGGACTTTGCCTGGAAACTGTCATGGATATCTGAGTTTTTATTCCTTAGCCTTCAAGGTGTCTCAAAATGTAAGCTAAAGGAAGTGATTTTGTACTCTGGCATGAATGTAAACACAACTGAAATTATACCAAGTGAAGGAGGATACAAAGTTCTAGTCTTCAAAAAAATTCCAGTTTGTAGTGTATTTCTTTTGGCTATCACAAAACTGAAGTATAGCTGCAGAGAATTAATTCATAAAGGCAGAGAAAAATGATGAGAGACTTCGATATACCTATAGACATATCTCTTCCTTTTATAAGAAAATATTTTTCAACTACATGATAAATTTACATGGAGAATAATTTCTATGACTGCTTATAATTTTTTAATTCAATCTTACACTTGCATTAAAGTAGACTGAACTCTTCATCTCAATGTTTCCAAAATTATCTTTTGGGGGAACTTTTTATTTCCAAGTTTTTTTTTTTCCCCAGCACACTAAGCTATTTGTTTTCCATGAAACCATGGTAACTCTTACTTTTATTAAAAATGATGGTTACAAGTTCAAGTTTTTAAAGAATCCTATCAGCAAAATTTTAGCTGTCTACAACTAAGTTAACCTCTGTGTATAGTTACTGGATAGAAAAAAATGAATTCTAAGTTGTGAATAATTTGATGCTTAAATAGATCCTTAAAATGTCAGGCAAGTGATTCTCTCTTATAACTTATATTTCCCTGTTGATTATATAGGAAGGCAAAAGTTTCTAGCTCAGAAATATAGCTCTAAAAATAAGTAAAATCCACCTCTCCCTGTGTTTTGAACTCTTGCACATTCTATTTAAAATTTTAACTACAGTCTGTGCCAAAAATGTTCTATGCTGGAATACACATTCTGAGAATATTCATTTTAACAGTTGTTATGTTGAATGTGTAACAGGATTATTTGTGTGAACATAAATAAGGTTGGAAGAATCATGTTGTTTAGTCCAATAATACAACTGATCTTGGTAGAACACAGCGTAAAGACATGCACTTTTTATTAGGAAATTAATCAACAGGGGATATTGATTTACAAACTAATAGATTCTGTTAGAATAGATTCTTCTAACTATAAAACTTTCAGTCTGAAGCACGTTATTTTACCTTAAAAACATCAAAAGGAATTGTTCCCTGGTTATATTTTTCTAAAAGCTTTACCTCTGTNTGCATGCATGGCAGATGCAGCAGTTGCACCTCATTCTATTAGTAATGGGGTTTGTTGATAGTATACACAAGTAAGCTGGAAATCCTTTAAAGCTCATGACATATTTCCAACAACTTATAAACTGAAGTGCCAGACAAGGCTTAAAAAAAAATTATAGAAGTGTCTGCTTCATAAATTCACTTGTATGGATCCTGATACACCTGTCCCAAACTTAGCAGAGATCAGTAGGGGCAGAAACCTTTGCACCAAGAGGGTACTAATTTCTGAGAGCTGGCCTGTGTTTCAGGTTGTGAAGAAACCTGCTTCTGTTTGGGAGGGATTGTTGGTTTTGTTTTGTTTTTAACCCAGCCTTAAACACCTGCAGACGGCTACAGCAGCACCTTGTCAAGATAAACTCTCTGGCTTAAATCACCCTTTGCTCTGTATCAGCAGTGGGATGAAAACACTACTTAGAATGGCATTTAAAGGCCTGGGATTTTCACTGAAGTCATGGCAATGCCTGTACAAGAGAGATATTCAGGAATGAATAAAATTCACATTGTATGAAGTGCTGGTATTGACTTCGGGCAGCTTTTCAGTGCAAGTTCTTCTGAGTCCTCATCAGAGGTCCATTGTAGCCAACTGAAAGGGTCCCCTTTTCTGTGAATATTAGCTGGGCTTGTACTTGTCCAAAATGTCTGGCGTGAGATTTATATGCTGAGACTGCAGTATGTTCAGTCTCCAAGCACAGAACAAATCTTGATATATTTTCTATATTATTTGACCAACTTCCCTTGACTTTCATTGAGTTTAGATGAAGTGAAAACTCATCAGTAACCTGTACAGTCTCCTTCACAGTTTGAAAATCAGTGACCTCTTTCCATCAATAACTATATGGAAACCAGTGCTTGCCAGATCAGAAACCATTTATGAACATAAATTTGCATAAGCTATAAATCATCTGCTTCCAAACAATCTATGTAAAAATCACAAAATTGAGAAAATATCTTACATTTTTTTCTTATTTACCTTCTCTGATCTTAACCTAATAAAAATATTCTGCTACTCTGTTAGCTGATAAGTATCCATGGTTATATTCAAACACTCAACAAACATATTACTAAAATAGGTTCTGATTTTTAAATCATTACCGTTTCACCTATAGCCTTGTTAGTCCAGGGCTTAAATTATCTACTCACTTCATGTCACTGCAGACAATAAATATTGGCAATCGCTAGTTTGGGTGATTTTTCTGTCTCATTCAAATTGCATCACAAGGTGAGTTCTCAGCGCTGAACTGAATTTCCCTGAAGTTCACAGAGCTTTCGTTATCAGCATCTCTCCCTAGCACACAGGGCCCCGCGTTGCTCACACAGACAGCACCAAAATGCACTGCAGAGCTTTTAATGCATTCTGAATAGCTCTTGTCATTCAGGATCCTTCATTTCATGTCTCAGATTTTCCCAGGGGGCTTTGATGTTAATCCATTTCACACTTCTAACACATCTGTTCTTCTTCTGGCTTTCTTATCTCTTCTGAGCATTCAAATAAAATAAAATAAAAAATAAAAAAAGGAGGAAAAAAAGGGAAATAAAAAAGTTTTAGCTGTCATTGTGCAGTTTCTGAAGCCAGACTTTAATGATGAAGCACACTCCAGCTAACTTCATGGATACTTGGTTTTAGCCACACAAGGAGTTATGTATGCACAATATATCCGAGGCTAACTGCTTCTAGGTTACTTTGAATTTTTCTTGATTCTTGATATAAATTAAGGAAAAAAATGACCATCAGAGTCCCTAGAAATAAGACAGTGTGGTCCAGTGATTAATTTTTGTACATCAACAGGTTTTATAAGATTGACCCACCCTTCTCCAGCAGCATTAATTAAACGGTGACCAAAACAACTTCCATGTGTAGGTGTCAATACAAAGTAAGATGCTGAACAAACACAGGGCAGTGGTCACTTCTGGTTATAACAGGAGTTGCCAAAATTCAGTGTTCTGATCCTTGATCTTGGAAAAATTAACTTTTCTTTCCCCAGAAGTCCAAGATTTAAAGTGGAAATAAGTAATGCTAGTAAGAAAGATAATTCAGAATTCCTTCATGTTCTCCACCTCACCACAGGTGAAATGTATCTCAGGTACTTATGCCAGCCCTGTGTAACTAGTCAAAGCTAGATGCTCAGTCTCACTGCATAGTCAGTGGTGAAATACTGGGAGCTCTGGGTGTGATTCATCCTATCCCAAGTTTTCAGTCTCGATGGGATGAATCACCATCTCTAGGTGTCACTTTTCATTGACACACAAAGTTTCTGGATGACAGTTTTAACTAAAAGTTTAACATTCAGGTAGCTAGAGCCAACTAAAAATAATCCTAACTTTTGATTTTATCTTGGAGAATAAAAGAACTATTATAAATGTCCTTAGTTTCCTTTTTATCCTTTCTTTTTCCTTTGGCTGGGTAAGGCATTAAGGCTATTAATGATAGTCCCCATTTTAAATATGAAAATGTACTATTTCATGGTTAAACTTTGCAGGAAATGTTCTATTGTACAGTTGCACCTTATTTGAGACATGTTTTGTGGGACTGACCAAAACTGGTTGCTTAACAAAGGCAGTAACTTAATAATGCTGGAAAAGAATTGTATTCAAAGCATCTCTACAGACAGGAGGTTACCTAATAACTTTCTATTGTAGGCTTGTCACTGTCTATGAAAGACATGCATTATCATATAAATGAAAAGACTGCTCTTTTCCATCATCCATATCCTCACTCCCCTTAAAAAAAAAAGAAAAAAAAAAAAAAGAAAAAAAAAGGAAAAACCTGTCCAGATCAAACTTTAAAAAACATGAAGTTCTTTGCAAATTCTTACCAACTCTTACTCTTGGCAGTTCTCAAGTAGTTTTAAATCACATCAAAATGCACCTATAATGAGGCAATTGTGACATCTTACTAATGGATGGATAATTAATATTAAGAAACAGAATGATCCCAGTAACAGTCTGTTGACCATTAATTTCCCATGGGATGATAATTTCTGGCTTAATCCCTTGTTTCCTGTTGTTTCAATACTCCTGCTCAGCAGAGGCAGGTACTTAGTCACAAAACTGCTTGACTTGTTCTCCTGAAGAAAAGCAGAATGTTCTCATTTTACCATTGCAGGTGGTGGTTTGCAACGATGCTCCAGGCATTTGTGGTGATTTAAGCATTTAAGATGATTTAGGCATTAAAAAGTTTGTCATAAACAGTGCAATTTCTAGTGAGCAGGGAAGTCAAAGGATGTGTACAAACAGGGAGGTAATGGATCTGACTAGAAAATCTGATTAATATAACGAAATGTTATTCATATAATCAATCCCATTTTGTTCAAAAGAAATCAGCTACTGAGCTGTAATTACATTAAAGCAATGAGAACTTTCCCATGATGGAACAATCAGAAAAGCTGATTTTCCAAATGAAACACTATACCAACAGTGGTTTCACTGTTATTTTCAGAGAAAAAGGTAGTTGAGAACAGCATCAATAGAAATAAAACATATGGATAAAAAGAACCACCTTGTTTCATCAGAATTAAATGCTCTGATAAGGTCATGTTGATTTCTCTTTGTCAAAACTATAATTTTCTGCATAATGTAGATGTCTGGATAGTTAATACTGACTTTGGAAAAACAGGCATTTCAAAAGAAGTGAATTTCCTGGGGGAAAAAAAAAGACGTTTCAGTGATGATTGGATGGTTCTGTAAAAATAGGGTTGCAGATATAGGCCTAGAAGTCCCAATGCTTAGGAAATTTAGGCACCTACCCCAGAGTTTGAAAGACATTGTCTGAAAGTACATAATAGGTGGAAAACGGTGGGATCTTTTGTTTTGTTTTGTTCAAATGGAACCCTTTATCACTGTATTTTTTTATTTCAGTCAAAAATGGCCCAGAAGAAAGCTAATTTTATATGTGTGCATGTGCATATGTATACCTCTAGAATGTTAAGAATTGATAAAAAAAAAAAAAAACCAAAACCAGAAAAAAACAAGTAGTAAATAGAAAATCGATATATGGCAAAACAAAGCAGACTCAAACAGTAAGACACCCTTATTTTGGCCTGTGCAATCAAAATCCATCTTATTTTTTGACCTGATACTGAAGAATTCTGGGAGATCTGATTTAGTTGTTGTGCCGTGTCCTGTGCCATGGTGCCAACTGGAATTTTGCAGCCCTTACAATGTTTTAATCTCCATTCGTAATGAACTCCTAATTAGGAGAGAGCTCTCATCACGCATTTCAGTGGTAAACTGAGACAATGAGGACACTGTGAGATGGAGCCCACCAGAGAAGAAAGGGAAGGAAGGCAGCAGGTCATCAGTCAGCCATGTCTCCCTTTGGGTAAGATGGCAATACATGAGTGCTTCTAACTTCAATTTGGTGATGCAAGCTTATTTGATATGAAGGCTTCTTTACCAAAATAAAATTGTTCGTGCTGACTTTTTTTCCAGTCAGTCATAAGGAATTTTTTGACATTTTTCCCTGATGTCTTTAAGGTGATAATTGCTTGTTACTGCTGTTAGATAACAGAGCTGCTAGTCAAGTGTACGAAATGTCTGGTTTGAAGCTATGCCATTCGTGCTGAAGATGAACATGTGGAGGGATTTTTAGTGTTAAGTGTCTGAAGTGTTCACTGATTTTCTTTAGCACATCTCAAAGAACACTGGAATTCACCACGAAAAAAAAGACCAAGTCTGATTTTGTCTGGTATGGCTTAATTTTGCACCCTGTGCTACCTATGGTCTTCCATGCCCTCCACTGTCCTCCTTTTCAGAAATAGTCACATGGTCCATAATCCTCTGTGTTTGGTGACAATGGCCTTTGAGTCCTCAGACTCATCTCCTCTGCTTTTGAATAACCTTTGTTTGCCAGATATTGTCTTTTTTGAGCTGAGTAATTTATTTTCTAGGAAACAGACAGGTTTTCCAGCTGTAGTAGATAAACACTTCCACCCTCCCTCATCATTCAGTTCTGGAACATTTTATTCACTCCTTTTGCCCACAATACCTCCTAATTCAAATATGTATGAGTGAAGAATATGTCTGACCTCACTTAAAATCTCATAAAAAGATCTCAATTTTTTTGCTACTTCACAGTGAATTGAATGACTATTAGAATGAAGAACCAAACAGCCTTTTCTGACTCATATTGATATTTTGTTAGAGAATGAAAAATAAGATAAGAATGTCTAGGACGTCTGCGTAGTTATTAGAATTATGAACACATCTAAGGTTTCCAAAACAGCTTGCTCATTTGAAGAGTAATGATGCCTACAGTACCTCAGAAGCACTATCAGTCTCTTCTGACTATATTTGAAGCTGAAGGAGATTGGAGTTTCTTAAAAATCATCAAGTTTCTAAAGAAGATCTTAACTCAGTTATTTAAATAGCCAAGTTACCCATATGTTCAAGATTGGATGAGGACTTTATTTTCTGAGGATGCTAAGTGAATTTTCTAGCCTGGCAAGTTATGTTCTGTTGTAGGAGGTAAATTGTACAGACTTTATATTCTATATTGAATTTTAGTCTCTCTAAACAAGACAGAAAAACAGCACAGAAGTTCTTAGATATAATTTTGATTTTAGACTCACTAACCTCAGGTCACAGAATCACAGAATGTTCTGAGTTGGTGGGATTTGACTCCCTTCTGCATGTTGGAAATCGTGACAGCACATTCACACATGCACACACTGTCAAAAAAAACAAACTGGAAAAACCTTCCCAAAGCAAAATGGTCCTCCCAGACAAGGAGGTTGGTGTTGGGTCAGGAACCCTGTAGACAGGGGAAGCATGTGGCTGAAAGGAATTCAGAGGAAGCCCACACTACTATTTAAGAAAGCCATAAGAGCAGCAAAGCTGACACAGAGCAGTCCAGTGCCACTGAATGCTGGGAAGAGAGAAAGTTTCAAAATTGTAAAGGCAAAGGTTGTAGAGAGGAGAAGGAGAGAGCACATATTTTAAAAGGACATTTTATCCTTTGAAAACCTGTTTGCTTTGGTCTGTTACTAAAAAAATTAGGACAAGGATTATTGTCCTATTCGTTTCACCCTGTTTCATGGAACATTGTTCTATAAAAATAAGTTACTGTTATTATCATGATAAATAAAGGACAGATCTGAACAGCGCTATAAATTTTGGTAGTTTTAGATCTATTGCATGAATTTAAATGGATGTTTTTGTCACGGTTATCTATTCCCTTGACCACTCTTTTCAAAGAATTAAGGATGTAGAATTTTAATATTCAAATAAACTGCATTTTGCAGCATAATTTTTTCAGTATTTGGAAATGAAGCAGGGCTAATAATAATGATCATGCCAAAATATAAATACTAACTATAAATAATTGCTACTAGACACAAGCTAAACACAGAGCTTAGATCTTTTCATAATCAAGCTCCTTTATCCTTGTTCAGTGAACAGTTGGATTAGGATGAGGATGAAGACCTTGAAAATTCTGACTTCCCAAATGATACAAAATCAATCAGGTCTGGAAATAAACTAGAATTCAGAGAAATGCATCTGCAAAAAATCTTGGATATTGTGAAGACCTAAACAAAATCAGCTTGGAAATATTTCCAGCTTTCCATGAACAGAACTCTTGCAGTCATGAAATATTCTACAAGCTGCTGCCTTCCAACCATAAGACCTCCTAAGGACACTCTTTGCCCACCCTGACATGCACTCCCAGAATTAATTTCCAATTAGTAAAAAGCAAAGCATAAAACAAAATCCAGACAAGTAGCTGATCACTGTCATCCACACTAAACTTTGTGTACTCTATTTCTGTCTGGATTTGACCCTCATTCAAGATACTGTGGAGGAGAAACAGGAAAGTTTTTTGAAATTGCATGGTTATGTTTTATTTATTTTAGAGGGAAGAGAGGGCACTGTGGAAATAGTTGGATTTGGCAAGAAAGTGCAGAGTCATCCAAACCAATAGCTTCGGACGTGAAGTTTCAGGGTTGTTTCACTGCAATTTTCAAAGGTTTTGTTAGCCTTAAATCTACATTCTTGTCAAAATAAAAAGAAAAAAGCAACCACACAGTCCTAGAGAGACAAGGTTCTTTGTGCTATTACTCATCTAAATTCAAATTATTGCTCTGTCAATATTGCAGAATGTCAAAACCACTTGCAATTTGTTAATGTTCAGGTGTATTTTTCTCAGTCTTAAATTTAGAAATATTCATTCCTTTTAAACATGTATTCACTAGAAAAATATCTTGTACTTGAACTACTCACAACAGAAGTCAGCTTGACTACTTTCATGTGCTACTCCAATGAAGAATGGAAGGAGCTGCATGAGAAAAATAAGTTTCAAAAAAAAAAAAGTATTTTGTGGATTGGAACGCCCTTTTTCACTGAGCTCCTACTAAAATGCCTGATATTTTAGGATCTTTTCCCCTTTTCATCCCCAGGATTCAGTGAAAATTCCGTGTAAAATTGATCCCTTATTCCATGTAATAACCTGATCCAAATTAGCTCTGTTTCAGGGTGTAAATTGAACCAGATGACCTCCAAAGGTCCTCTGCAATCAAAATTGTTGTGCTCCTGAGGCTACTGTTCAGCATGACTTTTTGCAGGTTGTCAAAAAAGGAAAAAGAAGGAGATGTCAAGGCTTCAGCAGTCGTGTCTGGTGACATGCAGTCAGTTGCTGATCCAAATTTACTCAATGCTCAATTATATAAGGGCCTAATGGAATAAGGATATAAAGCACAAAAGATGAAATACATATTATTAACTGATAGTATAGGAATATAATTAATTTATTCACCTTTAAAAATTAGATAAAGTGTTGGAAACTATTTAAATACAAACAAGTGGTGTGAGTGGATTTTGTTCTATTTTAACATGTAGCTGACCTGCAAAACAAAACTTTCACTGAGTGAGTCTAAGCAGTACCCAGAAGTGGGTGGAGGGTTGGAAATCTTGCTTAACATATACTTGAATAAACACCTCTACTTAGAAATATTTACCTTTGGCAGTGAGTAGCCCTTTTTTTCTTCTTCAATTTGGAGACCTGCACCTTCATTATTGTAGCTTATTTTGTTCATGAAATTAGTAGAGGTTATGCTGACATCATAATTACTGATCAAAAATGAGAACAGAAACAAGGCAATGGAAATAACCTAAAACTTTCTCAACAAACAAAACATAAAAGAACCCTTCTGAAATAGTTTTAAATTGTCTGCCCTGTATTTTTTTTTTTTCAACAGAGGCTCAATTCTTCGCATAATATAATGAATAACACACACTAGGCATTGAAAAAATAGGTCTGTAATTATACTACAGGGGCTTGGTGACACTGATAAAATATTCACCATCACCCTCTCATTGGAATTAGACTAATTATGTACATAGTTGGGTGTCCATTAATCCTATTATTATTATTATTATTATTATTATTATTATTATTATTATTATTATTATTATTATTATTATTTAACAGTATTATTCATAATGTAAGTTTTCCTTCCTTTAATTTCAGACCCATAACAGTCGAGAATGTTCCATGCTTAATTAGCAGCCAAAAGCTTGAAAGTACAGTATAATGGGACATTATGGGGGCTCTGTAGTGAGTTAATGACATAGCAACTAGCTAACGAGAATGAGGAATTTTTACAGTGGCATTCTAAAATGAACCACATGGAAGCACAAATTGTGTTAAACAACATCATTGCCAGTATCCCTGCTTGGTCCCCAGGAGTGAGATAGGTGCCAGAATCACATCCTGCACTCCTCAGAGGAGCAAGACTCATCCATGACCTACCAGTGGTTTTCTCCAGTGGGAGGACAGCTTAGTAGACCTTGAGTAAAACTTGCATTAGCAGTGCTCTTTTCTAGAAGCCATTTCTCTTTAGGAGCCATTCTTTGAGACTAAATTGTATCTCAACTAAGGGAATAAGAGCAGGGACAGGAGACAACAATGAATCTTAGGCTGACAGAGTCTCAGAAAAAAATACCCATTTATAAAACTGCCCTTCCTCCTGGATCAGGTTAGGTTGGTCTGCAGGGTGGCAGTGTTCTCTATACACCATGGAAAAGGTGATTTCTCAAAAGGGAGACTTTACTGAATTCATCATAATACTGATAATTAAGGAACCTGGATATTGTTCTTCAGGTACAAGTTCACTGAGCAATTTGAGATGTGTGTACTCCATCCTCGCAGATAAAACGTAATAATATTATTTTACTTCAACAGGATGTTGGTTTACAGAGGACACAGAACATTTTTTCCAGCAATTGCTCATTCTTTGACTGTGCACCAAGGAAGAGCCTAGTATTTTCCACAAAGTTTTGTAGTATTAGTGCTACTGCAATTCAACCTAAATTAAGCTTATTGAAGTAACTATATTTTTACATCAAGTAATTAGAGCAGCCTACACAGAATACTCTCTATTCTACCTAATTGAGTAGAGGCCAAACTATTAATTACAGCTTTCCCCTGGGAATGGTTCCCTGTGCTTGTTTAAGAATAGTCAGACTTGGAATCCGACTAAGATATTTCTCTATAACTGATGATATTGCTTACTTTCCAGAAGTGCTTCTCCTTCTACTCCAATTCCTCACAATACTGTGGTTTTTGTTAGAGACCAAACTCTGAGGTGGCTGCATTTAAATTATGTGAATTCTACCCACATATTCACATGATTTATTCTTTTAAAAATGCCAATTCAGACTCTTTCTGTCACTAGATATGAGTTGGTGTGAGTGTGGATCTCAGGTGAGAATCCTTCAAGTCTTTGAGATAAAACCTTGTAGGAAAGAGCAGTCATGAAATAGTAACCACTTCATGTTGCATCATTTCTACCTCTGTTACCAGAAGTCTCTGGTCTCAAAACCAGCTCAAAAAAAGTTGGACTGTGAAAGTCAGATCTGATTCAAGAAATTTCAAATTTTTTTTCCCTATTTTTTTCCCTCTTGTTTTCTGGTCAGTGAAAAACAACTTAGAACTTGACTTCAAGGAGGAGAAATAAAATGTAGATGTGTTTTGCTCCTCTACCTCAAAAATATGTGGAAAAATGGTCACAAAAGTACTTAATACAAAATTGTACCAAAAAAAAATTGGAAAGAATTATTGCCTTGTTTTTCTGTGAATGAAAGCGGGTTTTAACACACAAATAAGATTGCATGAAAGAAAGCAAAAGGAACATCAAACAGTATTTCATAGTTTCTATGGAAGAACATATAACTCTTCTCTTTGGTAAGAATGAAGATACTACAGCAGAAGGAAAAGGTTTTTCCTGTTGGTGCTGTTTTCCTCTCTTCCTTGCATTTTTTTCAGTGATTACCTTTTTCCCTTCAAGTTTGTATACTGGTTTTGTGCTGAGCTGAATATAGGAAAGAATAATTTTGATTTCCTATAAAGGCTTGACAAGATGTAATTGTTTACATTTGAGAATTTAACCCTAAAACCAAAATAAAACAAAATACAATAATTTTTTATTCCAGTGTTATTGGTCCTGCACATATTCTGCGTCAAGAGAAAAAGAATTACCACTTCTCTCATTCCCTTTGTGCAAATCAGAAATGAAAACTAAATAACTGGGCATAGCATGCCAAACACTCATAAATCAAATCTGCCCCCAAATAAGCACTATTCGTAATAAAAATATGCAAATAGCATTGACAGAAGCCATGCAAATAATTTCAGAAGTAAATCAGGGTAAGTGGACAGTAATAAATTCCAGTTTGACTGGAACGGCAGAAATTTAGACGAATTAGTGAAAGGTGGGAATGTTTTACAACCAGATAGAAAGACAGTAATAATTTGATCAAGTGCAACTGGACACTGCAAATTATTCCGTCTTTCTCTTTAGGATGAGACATGCATGGGATATTAACCAGACTTCTTACAGACTTATTTCTGAAAATCTTTTGGGTGTGGAAAAGAAATGCAAATTAAAAAAAAAAAATCAACAGTGTCGCGATTCTGAATGCAAACAAAAACCAGCAACAATTAGAGCTATAGGGAAAAAAAAAAAAAAAAGCCCACACAGTAAAAAAAAAGCTCTTCTTTTTGCTGTGGAGTTTCAACAGGGCTCCCTCCATTATGCTTATGCAAGGGACCTTAAGTAAAGTGCTTGCATGTATCCTCCTTTCCTGGCTGCATTATGTAGGAGAAAGCGAAGTAGCAAAGAAAGCCGTGAGGAGCACAGGCATGCCAGTGGTTCACAAAAGAGAGGACCACTTGCTGTCTCTTTGGACAACACCTATGCTGTGTCAATCCTTGTACCTGGTGTCTAAGAACTAGAGTGGCAGGTGCCTCAGGAACTAGAAGGACAGACAAATCAGGCAGTGCAATGAGGCAGAACCGTGAATTTCGGTATCAGTAAGGATCATGTGCTCCAGGGATCTAGGCTGACTCCTGGTTTTCACACACAGTCCTAAGCCATCCTGGTATTTGTACAGAAGTGTCTCTCCAGCTGGTGTGGATATGTTATCTTTGTGTTAGAATGGCCAAAGAGAAAGAAAAGAATATACCCAGCAGCTTGAAGCCTTAGGTTCTCTACCATGCAACTGAATCCATGGTGGTGCTCCTACACTGGAATCAAAGCATCTTCCTTGCTCTTTGGTTGGAGTTTATGACATATTATTTGAAGTTATTTATCTAAAAAAGAGATGGACAGGGGTTTTTGTGTTGTTTTGGTGGGGGTTTTTTTGTTTGTTTTTTTTGGGTTTTTTGTTCGGGGCTTTTTTGTTTTTTTGGGGGGTTTGTTTGTTTGTTTGTTTGTTTGTTTTGTTTTGTTTTGTTTTGTTTTGTTTTGTTTTGTTTTGTTTTGTTTTGTTTTGTTTTGTTTTTGTTTTCAAACAGGAATATAAATTAACTGTCTCTTTAAAATTTCTGGAGGAAAGTATTATATACTTCCTAAACAAGAAGTCAGTCCTGCCTTCAGACAAGATACAGCTTCAGGCAGCAAAACTTTATCAGAGCTTCATTTCTCTTGTACTTTCAACTCCTTCCCTACTGGAAAGATAATTTTTCAATAGTGTCTTTTTTTTTCCTCTCTGTTTTTTCTTTCCTCTTTTTTTTTTTTTCCTTTCTTTTTCTTCCAAAGCACAGACTTTAGTCTAATTTCTTAGGTGACTGAGATGCTAATCAAGCAGTTCAAGACAGAGAGGCTAGTGAAAACAATCAAATGTGAAACTGTCCAGGGGAAACATTCTACTTTGAAGTAAAAGAGAGGAAATTGTCATTTTGAAGCCACTAGAGACAGCCTTCTTGTTACAAAGAAGACCCTGGGGAGTCACTACCTGATTTGCTCTTAGTCAGTCTGGCATCTCAGTGACAGGGCAATTGTAATTAGGATGAATAAAATGAGAGAAGTGCCAGCTCCCCAGTTTGTAATTCAGTGAGCGACATTAAAGACACAGTATTATGTTTAATTTTTTGAAGAATCAGGCACTGTGCTAACAGGTAGCAGGACTTCCCCCTACGGAGATAACTTACATAAATTCTGAATCTCTTTCCATGAAGAGAACAAATATGACATAGGCAAGGGAGCCCAGATGGTTTTGGAACTTTAGACAATCTTTAGGAAAAGATAAGATAGAAAATCAGATGTTGGGATTTGTTTTGCCTTCTGAGAAAAGTCATACAAGAGGAAAGCAATGAAGTTTCACTGACGTAACTGACATTAGTCTGATCTTTCATCTTTTCATCTGACTAATGAAAATTACAGGGTACAGATGCATCAAAGACCATTCTTATTATTGCCATTAGAATCAGTAACTTCAAAACAGAATATTTTCAGCATCATTTTCTGAGTATTTATAATTAATTTCCAGGTAGAAATGACAGTTGTTCCAGAAAAGGTATAAATTTACATATGTAAAAACTAAAAGTTCATATTTAATAATTGAACCCCGTTCAAAATCTTTTCTGAAAGTGAGATGTCGTGATTCCAATAGAAAAAAAAAAAACATGTACAATGGAAAAGTTTGATGGCAATCTTCATTTCCAAACATGAACTAAAGTTCTCAGAATAAACTTCTTCTCTAAAGCCAGAAAATAAACACAGACCCTTTGCAAAGAATAAGTTCAGATTGCAAAGTGTAAGTGATGACTGATACAAAATAAATAGTGTGTGACTTTATGTATAAAGAATATTGTGCCTAAGAGGCTGAGCTCTGGTTTCAAGTCTTTGTTGGTAGCCACCAGTGCAGGTACCCTGTGAAGAAACAACCAGGGAGTGATAAATATACTGCACAAAATTTTGCCTTTTGTGTCTGTGAGCTGAAAAAAAAGCCCTGAATATAATTCAAAGCTGGAAAAGTTCTCCTTCGTACCAATTTGAATGGTTCAGCAGTGCACTGAAATATGCCAATATATAACACACACACACACACACACACATATATATATATGTATATACACTGTATTTTTCTTTCCAAAACTTGTATTTTAAAATTTGAAGCAAAGGCTCCAGAAGCCTGGAGATAATTCATATTTGAGCGATTCTGTGACCATCAACATTGCCAGGGCCGCAGGTTGTACACAATCAAGCCATCTGCCATAGCAGCTCAAAATGATAAATACAACAGTAACCATGCACTGTCACTGAACTCAACCTTGCCCATGTCTAATTTGTAGCAATGCCTGAGCCTAATCCTAGTGAAGTTCCCGTCTATGATACAGATTGAAACTGGTTTGTTTGCAGTTGGGTTGGGAGAAAACCTTTCTGTGACTGGTCCCTCTGGCAGTTCTGCATCTGTAATGCAGGTGGACTGTCAGGCTTACTTTAAGATTTCTTTTTTTGGAGCTGTCAGCTTAGTGGTGCCACAACCATTAAATTGTGTTGAAAATATCAGTTTTCAAAGAGAAGACACCTTCCTTTTCTGAGTTGCTCCTGTTGCCTTCCTCCCCTTGTTTTTATATGAAAGTCATGAAGCCAACAGCAGTGTATTGTTATTACTTGTAGTTGTAGATTTCTCAAACTAATTTCTTCTGTTGATGTTTAAGTCTTGGCTATCTGTTTTTCTGTCTGTCTGTCTATCCATCCATCCATCTATCCGTCCATCTATCATCTATCTAGTTTGTTTGGTTTTTTCCTGAACCTGGAAATCAGCTGTTCTAAACACTGGCATTAAGTCCCACAAGAGTTGTCATCCGATTCCAGCTTCACCATCATTACATCTTGTGATTTAAAACAAAAACAAATTAAAAACAAACAAACAAAAAAAACCCCAAAAGACAACAACAAAGACACCCGATAAAAACAAACCAAAAACCCCCACTCCCCCAAAAACCCAAAACCAAACCAAACCAGACAAGAAACCAACTTACCAAAAAACCCAACAACAGATCCCCCACCCGAAAACCAAAAAAACAAAAAACCAAAATCACAGAAAAATGTTCATCTCTTTATAACACATTCCCCCAGAGTCTCACAAGAAATCAAGCAGAGAAGAGCTGTGCTTTTTGAGGCAAAAGTAAACGACACTTTAAATTTAAGCAAAGGGAAAGATAACTGGTAGGTAAATCAGGTGATTAATATTAAGAGAGAGGATGAAGAAAAGCTCCTTGGTTATCATACCTTAGCTCCAAATGAGTAATTCTGTTTGTAAGATAATATTTTGAAACTTATCAGTTTGAAAACCAGGATATGAGACATTAGATAAAAAAAGAAATTACTTTTGTCCCGTGTGCCACCATTACATCATTGTTCAGAAAGTAATCAAGCTGGCTAAAATCCCATGGCAATGCACTAAGCTCTCTGTTTTTAAATCCCCCCAGTCTTGTTACCCCATTTCACTGTGCTGAATCCTAGCAACACCTTTGTTTCCAGCTTTCACCAACAACATGGTAAACTTTTCTCCTGGAAAAAGGGCTCATGGCTGCCTTCTAATAGCCCAGCAACAGCACAAGTGTAAAATCTGTTAAGGTTTGGTGAGAAATAATAGCAGCAAATAAATAAATAAATAAAAATAGCATTGCAAATTACTGCTAGACAAAGAAGATAAGTTGAATAAGAGGACTCGTATGAATACATCCATGGAAACTGGCTAGAGAGCATTTAGACCTGTTTTAATGAGCAGAAAGACAACCTAATGATGGCTGGAAAGTAATGTGAACACTGACTTCAACAAAATACATTGTGCTCAAAAGAAACCCATCTTCAACAAAACACTTTAAAAAGCCAGCAAATAAGAGCAAAACCCTGTTTATATCACTAAACAATGATAAAACTGCAGTAAAATCTTGAGAGCCTTTAAAAATATCACTCCAGTTGTGAGGAATGCTGGATATCACAAGGAATCACTAGCTAGGTCATTCAATACCGGTATCTCCTCCTACAGAGAAAATAAAATCTCTTAGGGAGGATTTAGGGTCTCCTAGGATCTCCTAGGATTGTGATCTTCTAGGGAGAGATATTAAAAACATTTTAAAGGCAGGTAAATGATTGACTAAGTGAAATAAAATCAGGAGATCAGAGCTAAAATATAAAATACATGCTTGGTAGTTGAGGATAACCTCTATATGTAGTTCTAAATCATTAATATATCATGGAAGACATAGGACCATTACTTCCATTATACTTTTCATAGGTAGACAGGGTTCACTCCACATGAGCCACAGGGTTCCAAAAATCAACATCAATCTGTAAAAGCACATATCCTTTCCTGTAATGGTCCAAGAGTCTGGCAACACATTTCAAATGCATCCTGAGCTTCCCACGGAAGGTAAAAGTAACTAATCCATGCTACTTTCTCCACTATATTTGAAGGCTAAATGAAGTGCAGGGTGTGTTCAAAAAACACTTTGCATTCATGTTGTGCCATCCCAATTTTAGGTATAGGTCTGAGTCCATATTTAGGAAATGATGATGGAGAAACCTCAGGTTCAACCCTCTACTTGCAGGCAAAGCAGAGCCTATTTGCAATGCATGGTGAGCCTGTCTTGGCTACTAGCTCTTAGCCCATGGCAACTGTGGCACAATCACAAATTCAAGGCATGTCTCCAATGATAAAATATCCTGTGATGGAAGAAGAGACGGGATTGTTGATGAACTTAACCTCGGGGAGGTAGCAGATTAGGTGCAGATAGATAAGGGAATATGGGTCTGAGATCACACCAAGTCTAAGTACAAGTCTTGGCTCAAAATGACAAAGTCCATGTAGACAGCCATAAATGCTACCCACTGCCTTATTTAGGGACTCCAGCTTGGTAAAGTAATCTATTCTGTTAGGGATTACACCTGTGCAGTAAGCCACACGGATGAAAAGCTTTGCACTATTCGAATACAAATCTCCTTATTGTGTGCACAGACCAGACACAGAACTGAGTTGCTAATGTGCTTAAAATTCAGGCTCCTGGTTCCAATCAGATAAATCAGTTCTTTTTCAAAGTATAAGAGAAAAGGCTCATTTTCACCTCTGGCATAAGAACATGAAGTGGTGTAACGAATCTAGCTCCCAGTAGAGCTGAAAAAAAATCTGTGAAATATCTGATAAATATTTGTTCAAATGCTTTGGGCCCTGACCCAAAAAAGCATGTGTACAGATGAAAAGCAGATGAGTGCTCCCAGCAAAATGAAAGGAGTATCTGTAGAAATATTCACAGGTCAAAGTCAAGCATACACTAAAACATTTTTCTGGGTGGCTTTGGTCTGTGGCTGGTATGAGCACAGACTCTAAGCACAGAACTATTGGTACCATTTATTTCAGGCAGAGAGGAATCATTGCTATTATTGTTCTTACTGATACTTTGCAGCCGTCATGGTGAGTGCACTTTGACTTTTATAATGTTTTTCCTTTATCCTAGTGTGGCTTGTTCCCTTGCCATGTATCACAAAGCAGTTTATGTTGGCATAACTGCATCTACAATAGCACTTGAGTTGGTATTTCTGTAACAGTACATCAGGAACTGATGAGAAATAAATAAAGACAACAACAAAACCCTCATTCTCCTATATGGAACATCCCTATCAGACATGGAGTACCTTCTTTCTTGTCCTTCTGCTTCTCAGAAAGGACAAAATAACCAATAGAAATATGCAGGCAAGACTGAACATATAAACGTTTTTCTGTACAGAAGACATTAAATAGACCAAAACTCAGACAAAAAGAAGTCTGAAAAGATTGCTAGAGGTCTCTAAATTGTGAAGAATAATAAAAAAATTAGTATTTATATTATCTCATGACACAAAAATTATGGCTAGTCAAAAAGAATTATCAGATGCAAAGTTCTAAAAGCAAACAAAGGATAGGACTTTTACATAAAGCAGAATTAATTGTGCGACTTGTTGCCACAGTAACTTGTGGATGCTAACTGCATCAAGCAGTTTCAATAGATGATTAGACAAATTAGTGAAAGTCCTTTCTAAAGAATAGACAAAGATGTAAACACTCTAGGTGTTAAGACTCTGCACTGAATGAAGACAGACAACATTGGGGAAGTATTTTTCTTGTTCTGGACCCTTTCAGGGCATTGCCTGTAGGATATTGGGTTAGATGGCAAAAGGGTTTAGATCATGGGATAAATATTAAAATGTAATTTGCCATGGCAGGCAAACTTGGACAGACATTTCCAGTCTCACACACTGCTCTCTTTTTACAGCAAGAACGGCAGCACCTATAGTTACTGTGGTTTTCTACCTCCTCTGTGTGTCCACAGACCCCATGCAAATAGGCCAGGCTAACTGCAGTCCTCTGATTAATTTTGCTCAGCACAGTCTGACCTGAAGGGAGAGAGAGGTTCTGGCACTAGATGACATCTGAGCATAGATAACTCATGGATTCCTCAAGGGACAGACCACCTACACCATGGTGAACGGATGCAAAAATCTAAAGATCTGTTTTATTGTCAAATATCAGTGCAGTGTAAAATACCTAGATTTGCTTTATTGTCAAATATCTAGTTGCCAAATGACCAAGACAGCGCCTCTGGTTAAGTTTAGATTAGAAACCATTTTCATTTCAAGCATCCCAGTTTTCTCTAAGTGCCAAATTGGGATCTACCTTAGAAAACCCATCCTACTTCACTCTATGACCTGTCAGAATTTGCCAGTATGAATGACTTAGGTTTGTATTTTTAAAGACATTCAGGTGCCATTTCACCTGCTCAACTTCCTGATCCTTTATGCCTTTTGGTTTGTGTCAGGGAGAACATTACCCAGAAAACCTGTGTGAAACTGAGTTCTACAGTCAAACAGCACTCTCTTGCAAACATCTGAGAGCCTTCCAGTCTCCTTAGTTGTGATTAATGGGTTTATTCATGTGTGTAAAGTTATTAACAGAAATATTCATAGAACCAGATACTAAACCAATGAGGAATGAATTAACAGGTTAAAATGGGTGTAAAGAGCTGATCAGGTTATGCTCCAGCTTAACTTCTTTGTAGTGACCTAAATTATTTCTTTATAGCCTACCAAAAAAGAAAAAAAAAAAACCTCCAAGAAGACCATACAGCTGAAAATCCTATCTGGCAGATTTTTGGCTTTTTCTTTTCCTTGTCATGGGTTCACCTTATTTAGGAAGCAAATTGCCACCCAGATGCTCACTCCCCACTACCCATCAGAAGCACAGGGGCAGAAAGGAGAAAAAAAACAGATGTAAGAAAGCTTGTTGGCTGAGATTAAGACAGGGAGATCACTTATCAATTACTGTCACGGTCAAAGCAGACAGGAAAATGAACTTAATTTATTGCCAATTAAAATAGATTTGGGTAGTGAGAAACAAAAGAGACAAACCTTAAGGCGTCTTGCTTCCTTCTGCTTTCCCAGCATCTTCAGACTCCTCCACTCACCCCCAAGCTGCCCAGGCGGTACAGTCAGTATTGGTATCAGCGATGCTTAAAGATTTTTAGGTTTTTCATGTATTTGTAGCTTTGTAGATTTTAAATATATAGCTGTATGATTTCTAGTACTTTTCCTGCCTTTTCTCACATCTTAGGATAATAAAATAACCCTTTCTAACACATTCTTGAAATTCTATTAAGTCTTATCATTAAGAAGGGAACTTCTGACAAGGATATCTTGTTTTCCACCAGAATTTA